>JAQFZX010000378.1:0-63353 GCA_034682405.1 Hydroisotoma schaefferi | reverse complement strand
GGAGCAGCTAATTGGATTCCTTATCTCTGTTTTGGCCTGTCAAAAGTGATGGCTCCCATTGTTAAGGGATTAAAATTAGCATACGTAAACATCAACAATAACAAAAAATAAAGTTACTTCTTCTAGGATTCAGACTGTACAAGTTACCAAAATATTCGTATCAAACTTCTCCTTTCCGGTCAACAACGGGGGTCTTGATATGACAAAGACCCCACAAAAAGTCAGGATAGCCGTGAAAATAGGGACAATCGCGCATTTCTCTCCTATGAAGCAGTGGGCCAGTAGGGTCACAAATACTGAAGTGCTTGAAGTAATGACCATGGAGTCTGCAACTTGTAGATGCTGCAGGGAGTAGAACTGAAGTACAACACTCCAGCAACCCAGTATCCCTCTGAGCTGAAATGACAAGCGTTAAGTATGGATTTAATGCTTAAAATACAAACTTATTTCAAAGTAAACCCTACAAGTAGTTAATCCTTGCTTGCATACCATCAAAATGATAAACGCCATCCCCTTCCCCTTTTCATTTAAAGGCCAAACAGCTCTGAAATCACGGTTATCTGTAAAACAAGCCCTGAAGAGTATGAGCGAAATTGAAGGAAGGAAAACGCCCTGAAACCTCCAGATTGATAACATAAAGGGATGATAATCATCTTTTAATAGTTTTGCAATCAATGCTGCCAATGAGTAGAGTAATCCTGAAGATAAGGTTAGGCATATTCCTAAGTATTTCCTATAGCCTCTCTGCACAGTTTTGGAAGAGGTTGAGCTAATAGTTGTTCTTGTGGATGAGATCGATTCTATGGAGCTTAGGGAAGAACCCGAGGTAGACAGATTTGACCGATGCAGTTTCCCTTCGTGGAACACGGAGGTCGAATCTGCCGACCTTGATAACTGAGACCCGATAACCTGAACCTCTTCAGAGAAACCCCCTTCCAAGCCATCATTTACGATGGCTTCAGGCGTATGGCCGTAATTATTGGTTATTTCATGGCCCACGTCAACTACAAAGTCTGGATCAGTATAGTTGCATACTTCCTTGTCTAGTAGAAGCTCGTTTTCAGAAGTTACAACTTCTTGATAAGTATTTTCTCCAACGTCTGGAGGACGAGTTAAGAAATCAATGGCTTTATTCATACTTTCAGCGACTGAAACGCGTATTTGGATAGAACGAAGGGGAACAATAAATGACTAAGAATTAAAAACATAGCCCAACCTGTATTTATAACATTTGTATCAAATCTAAGAACCCATCCATAGTGTGCTACTTATTTACTGGTAATGTTTCCCTAAAGTTGTAAGCCCTATAGTTCCAACCCGAAGACGTTGTTTCCATCAAACTGAAATCACATGCACGCTAAAAATCCATACATAAGTCCATGAAAAATTAATGAAGGAATACTGACGACAGAGAAGGCACAAACCCCATGATGATACGGGACATTTATGTTGTTTTTATTCCAATATTTTGATCAATAATCCTTTAATAGCCCAACAGCCAATACGTAAGAACCATTAACGGCTACGTCACTCTATTAAACTTTACGTTTCAAATTATCTCCAGTTAATTAGTAGTAGAGATTAATGCTTTAAAGGATGGGCTGTTTGGAGGCTGTCTTGTCTCAGAAATGGTCCTTGTCTTGGCTTAATCACTAAATGGACCAGTGACCAATGCATGTCTTGTTCTTGTATGTGTGTGGTTTTGACCTTTTGACCCTTCGTAAATATGTTATGTTATGTTTCATAAATGTTATTAATTGATTCGTCTAATTGGAAACCGCAACAATCTCAACCAAACCGGTTTCCATTTCCATACACTCATTCGGACAACAAATAGACGCCTCTAATCCTGTAATAGTTTGCATGCGTTGGGACAAAAAAAGTTGCATAATTCACTTCTTTCAGAAGAATTCTGTTTTCCAGTGACATTTGCCGAAATAAAAATTAAACATCAGACTTGAATATTCTTTGATTCGAATCTGTAGTCTTAATTAATTTATATAGGCAACAAACTGCGTACTTGCTAAAATTACTTCTTGTAACTTTTTATGTCATTTGCATGTAATGTGTCGCATTTACTGGATAAATACTATACCACTATGGCTAACAAGGAAGTACTGTTAGGCTCATAGAGCTTGTTTCATTAAAATCTACGTATCAGTCGTGCAATAAATTAATCATTAAAGTCAGATTTAAAATACACTGTAAAAAATAGCCTAAAAGAAATGTCAATGCACCTAAATGGCAACTGATTATGAGTAATGGATTTTGAGGCTTTGTTTTGCAGTCTTAAATTGGTTTATCGTCATGCATTGCATGATCCAATCTTCAAAGACTTGGACTGGATTGGATTCACATTTAAAGTTAAATAAATTTAGTAAATGAAGTATAAACCGTTAATGATTGTACATTAGGTACTGAAATGGACCTACTTTTGTCATATTCAAATTATACTGATAATGCTAGGCACTTATAATGATTTAAAAATATTGTAAATTGGATAGCAGATAGTCAGTTGCTACTCGATACTTATATCATATCATTTATAAAATTTTAATACAAGAGACAAGAACACACACAGGGTAAAAATGTCCCTTTCCACACCTTTCATTAATCATGACCTCTTTTGATTCCCTACAACTTAACAGTAGTTCAACTCCAAAATGATCTAAAAATTTCCAACTTTGCCTAACCTAAAAAGGTAACAAGCTAAGCCCAGCTAACAAGAGTGTTTCTAAATTCTAATTTTTCATGAGCCATAGAAAAGTACCGGAAGCTTCGGCTCCCCATCCCATCAATCCTTCTGGGTTGGAAATAGCAACCTGGAAGTCCTCTGCATATGAATACCTCAAAGACCTTCTCCTAACTACAGTCTCAACGGTGACCCCTCTTGCCGTGGGCTTTGTCATTCTATCATACATCCACAAACACTACAATTCAGACGAAGAAACTGCGATAATATCTCATGTAAAAAAGGCTAAGGTTAAAGAGGTTTTACAAAAATGGGGCTTGGATCATGAAAGCCTTAATCTAACCGAGTATGAATGGGCCATCGGAATGTCACTGGGAGAGCCGGAATCTCCAGACAAACTCTTATCCTGGGATGATATTGCTGGTTGTCAGAAAGAGATTGAGAAGCTCATGAATCTATTTATACTTCCGGTACAGCAATCGATATCCAATATGGAATGCCATAACAGAAATAACAAAGGTTGTTCTCGGGAACGGCTTATTCAGGTCCCAAAAGGTAGTTGAATGTATATAGGTTGCTTAAAAAGTATTATGAGATCTTAGGGCAAAAAAAACTCCACGTTTTAAAACGTCCCATAAAACGTGCGAGATGTCCAAAGTAATGGATTTTAAGTACAGGCATATATTAAGCTGTTTCATACGAAAAATGCAAGAGAAGTGCCTACATTCCGTATTGACTAATTGTAATTTTAAGGGATCCTCATCCACGGTCCTCCAGGAACGGGTAAAACGCTTCTGGCAAAAATCATCGCTGACCAAGCACATTGCAAAATCCTGACCCTAGATCCAAGTAAACTTAGCGACCGGCATGTAGGAGATTCAGAAAAACTGACCTCGGCCCTTTTTACGCTGGCAGAAAAACTGGAACCCTGCATAATATTCATTGACGAAATTGACGCATTGCTTAAAACCCGATCTTCCAGCGATCATAACCTCGTATCTGCAGCCTCAAAGGGGATATTTCTTTCTTATTGGGATGGTTTGGGAGATGAAAAATCAATAATACTTATAGGAACTACAAACAGGCCAAAAGATATCGACCCAGGATTCTTGCGAAGATTTGACTTAAATTTAAAGCTAGATCTTCCTGATTTAAAACAAAGGGAATCCATTATGAAAGCTGTATTAAAAACCCACAAAGATAACTTCGAGGAAGGGTTTAACTTCAACGAGATCGCGTACGACCTTGCGGGTTTCTCTGGAGGAGATATCAAGGAGATATGTCGTCAATCCTTTATTAGCAGCGCTTCAGATAACGATGTAAAAGACGGGAAAGGGTTGACCCTGAAAGTGAAACACTTCCAGGACGCAATTGTTGAGTCCAAACGGTCCCGAAGTTCATGTGGAGGGTTTGGAGGACTGGATGAGTATGAGATGAAGATAGCTGGATCTGTTTTAGCTCCACAGAGTTTAGAAATTACTTGGGAAGACGTTGCGGGTCTTGATGACGTTGTTGATAGACTTCAGAAGACTGTAATCATGCCACTGATGGCATTTAGACGACCGGACCTTAAGCAATCGAGTCTGATACAGCCTCCAAAAGGTGGGTTACACAAGAATCATTATTAGTGAAATGGCTGAAATGCGATGAGATCATCTTGAGTCTTTATTCTGATTACTTAGGAATCCTGCTTTATGGGGAGCCCGGTTGTGGAAAAACTCTATTAGCCAAAGCTATAGCAAAATATGTCAACTGTTCCTTTATTAACCTTCAACCTTCAGACCTGCAAGGGTCCCTTTATGGAGAAACAAGCAGGAATGTGAAAGCGCTATTTTCCCTAGCAGAAAAATGCCAACCCTGTATCATCTTTATTGATGAAATAGACTCGTTGTTCCGGAAACGGCAGTGTAATGACCATGAGACTACTTTACTGCTTAAAACATCGTTCATGTCTCTTTGGGATGGGATTTTGTCCAGCTCTGATAAAAATCCAAAGAATATTATCATCCTTGGAGCGACTAATCAACCAGACTCTATTGATCCAGCTATTTTAAGAAGGCTTCCTGAAAAAATACATGTTCCACTGCCAGATAGAAACCAGCGGGTGAAGATATTGAAGACAATACTTAAAAGGGAGATATGCGATGAGGATGTCAATTTAGAAGCGATCGCCGATTATACTGACGGATTATCTGGATCTGATTTAAAAGAGATTAGTAGGAATGCTGCTATCAACTCCGTTCATGGATTGGAATCACAAACGGAAACGGAACAGCTAACAGAAAAAATCCCTTTAAGCAAAACAGGGGCAGGAGATCTACAAGGCGCTCCTAAAGAATGCTCCTTATTGGAACGAAATGATAAAGAAACTATAGGGTCAGGAGACGCCATCAGAATGATCGATTTTGAACTAGCCGTTCGCGATTATATTGAGTCTAAATTAAATTAATCCCGAAAAGTAATGAGTGAATTTATACATTTAAAATAAACTTATGTTGCATACAGAGTTTATTTGACTTTCACCACTAAAATAAACAATTAAATATAGTTGGCACGTAACGGATATTAGTAAAGAAAAACGTAAAGTTTAAAATTGCACCATTTAAAAAGTAGGAAAATGACAAGATAACTATCTAAACTATAAAACGTGCACCATCACCGTCTACGAATGTTTCCACCGGAATTATACAGAAATACGAATAGTGAGTAAAGTTTTAATACCATCATTACGGGCGTACAGTCACGCGTTCATAAATTACAACAAGTCTGAGGCAGGATTCCCTCCAGTTTCGTCAAAAATATTAGTTGCCAAACGTTTGGAATGCTCTAAAACACACGAGGAAGTAGCCAGGCCAAGATGGATGCAAAAAAGTTCTAAGCACCGAACTTTCGAAGGCTCCAGGTTTGGAAAACATTCTACCATAACTCGTCTAGAAGGTTTTTGCATATATTATAATCCTAAACTTGGATTGACTCTATTAGAGAATAAGCTAAGCGTTTCTTACTTATAAAAATCTCCACATAAGATTCCGGGTAACGGGTAACCTTCCCAAGGCATTGCTGGCTGTTTGGCACGTATTGGACTTCCCTGTAAAAAGCGAAACATCAATGAAGTTACCAAATACATCTTTTCTACACAAATTGCAAACTTAACCCACCGAAATGTCTTCAAACCAGAGAAAATAAGCGTAGTTAAACGCACTGTCTTTCCACATTATGGAGAAATGTCCCTGTTGCATATGGTCCCTTGCAAACTTCACCATCGCCCAAATCTATTCGAAAATGTGCTTTTTAATAAAACCATTAGCAAACAAGAATAACATTTTGTTAATCAGTTTGTCAAACCTTTGTCTTGGTAAGCTTTATAGTTTCCTCTCTAGTAAAATCTAAGTTCGGCATTATTACTGTATGCTTATTACGATCTATATAGATAAAATGCACGAGTCCAGGAAATTCCTCAAGGTATTTGTTTATGGCAAGAGATTCTCGGCTTTCCAGAGTAAGATTTTGATTTGCTTTCACTTTTAAAAAGCCCCAAAAATCTTCCGTGTCTGATTTTATCTGTTTCCAAACACTGTCCAACGGCACAGAAGAACCCTCACCAGCCTTCAGAGGCTTCTCGTTGAAATAACTTCGGAATATTTCGCGATAAATATCTACTAAGGGACTTGCTTGAACTGAAATGGGATCTTTGGTTTTAAAATATTGCAGCATGCCAACTTTAAACCGATCCCAACGGGTCAACACTTCATTTCTGAGGTTCATGTTTTTCTGCTTCTTCAAAAGTTCTTGCAATTTTTTAGTTACGATGTCCAATTGATCGAATGCTAGTTTATCACCCATAGCATCCCTTCCTCTCCCATGAAATTCTGAGGCTTGTTGCAACGCCGTACACGAAGAGGTGGTTAAAGCACCGGTCGCAGGCTACAAATTCCAAAAGTATAGATAAAAACCACGACATTTTTAAATAGAAGTTAAATATTCAATTCAAAGTAATCGTACCTCATTAAGTATGACCAAGTATAGTCCATCCTGTATTGATCCAATATGAACTGACTGGGGAATGAATGTATCATAATCTGATTTCAGAAGTATGAGATATTTTGCTATTTCGTCTGAAAGTAAAAAGTAAACATAAAGTATTAATAATACAAATAGTAAGTATAGCTTCGAAAGATTATTTAGCACGTGACAGTTTCTGAAACCAATCCTCGTGTTAATACTATGCATAATTAATTACCTTCAGATGCAAAATTATTTTCATCCACCACATCCCACTTATCTTCTTGGTCTAAACTTTCCAGTAGATCTTCTCTAGAGCTGTGAAATCCTGTAGAAGACTCATTGTCAGTGGAACCATTGGTTTCTGCAGCATCTGAGGATGTGGAGACATTTTCTCTACGAAAAGCTCTTTGGTTCGTTTGAGATTTTCCTATCGTGTTTCTTTTCCAAGTTTTTTGACAAAGAAGAATAAGAAAGAGCAAGTCTTCTGGTCCAAGCTTTATTGCATAGCGGGTAGAATACCATGATAGTAATTTTGTATCCAAAAAGAGTAAAGCGTGTACGTGGTTTCCTACTTGACTCTGAATTTTATCCGTAATTTGTTGCAGCGACTTTACTAGATTTGAATTAAGCTGGGGATTAACATTCATTTGCTCAACAGCTTCAATCATAAATGACTGGTCAGAGGTGTACAAGGAGGTCCAAGTGAATAGCAGTTGATCTAAAAGATTAGCATGATATGAAGATAACTTCAATCTGCAAATACAATATGACTTTAAAATTACAACATATAAAAAGGCACCTGGGATTTTTCATAAAAACAATAAGGGATTATAGCTTTACATTGACACGTCCGGGCCACACACATAAGAAACCAATGTAATAGCAACGCCCAAAGCCCTTCTCAGATACGGCATTTCTTCAGTTCCAATACGGAGAAAAAGGAACCCCATATACTGCAAACACAAAGAAACACATTTCAATTCGGGATTGAAATAAACTTGAATATAACATTGACAAACACTGAATGCCTAAGTTTTGCTCACCTCTTGGAAAACAATATTAGTTCCATCTTCACACTGAACCGATGTGTAAGGATTTCCAAACTGCTCCCTCATAAATCGCTGTGATGTTACCAAAGGGGCAAAAAGCTGGACCAATATATTAGGATCTACAGCCTTCTTTCCTTTCTAAACCAATAAAAAAAATATCAAATAAGTTCATATTTGCACTAATCACAATTTAAAACACATTTAAAATACTTGATACAAGTTCAAAACACAATGCGACAGAATCTTACCCCATACGGAGTGGAGTGCTCGCTAGCAACCAGACCTTGCGTCGAAGCTAACTTTGCTACATGCTTGACAAAGCTGGTACAACAGTTAAGGTAAATGATATCGTTCAGATTGTCAAAGACCAAAGTACCCCTCATCTTTCCTCTTATTTTCTAATCCTACTCAGAATGAAACCTCTCTTTCCTTAACCAGGCCGTATAAGCCCGATCCTTCCTGACCTTGTAATTCAATCAGCAAAAGACTCTTCTTCGGTACAACCAACTCTCTCCAGATTCCTATTCTACGTTCCTTTCTCTAATCATAAATAAATTTAATAAATTGAAATTCACAATAGACAATCCAAAGAAAATGTTTACGAACGAAAATAAACAAAATTACAGTTAAGAAAACCCCGATTAAACCAACCTTTCACTTCCTCCTATCCGTTCTTCATTCCCATTCCTAAACGATTATTTTCAAATCCAAAAATCCCGAGCACGACATCCATTCCACAACTTGCTTTCCTAAAAACAAAAAATAACCTCAAAATTCAGTTAAAAAAACACCATAATTTCAATTAAAATTACATGCAAACGGTAGACCAATTCAAACCATAACCAAAAAAGTAATAACCAAAATAAAGAAACGTGGGCGTGGAACAGCCTTTCTGATCTTCCCATTTCGTTCTTCAATGCCCAAAGTTATAGTTCTAATACTCACCTTCAACCTTACAAGTCACCCCTTTCAAAAAGGGTCAAAAGGTCAAAAGGTCACTCAATAAACCTACACAGTTCCTATAAAAAAAACTCTGACCTTTTTCTAATTTCTCCCAA
This sequence comes from Hydroisotoma schaefferi, assembly GCA_034682405.1. NCBI lineage: Eukaryota > Metazoa > Arthropoda > Collembola > Entomobryomorpha > Isotomidae > Hydroisotoma > Hydroisotoma schaefferi. The sequence goes on along the minus strand of JAQFZX010000378.1, from coordinate 54,549 downwards.
GAAGAACTTGACATTGACAACAATCCAGTTTTGAAGTTGGCGTTTATGCCAAACAAAACAACCCCTTTCAATGGTTCATTCTTCTCGGGGTTTGTAAAAAAACGTGGAGAAAAAGCGAAGCTCCACTTTGAGTTTGGGCAGCAAAAAGTGCAACGAGGAGCGACGCAAACAAACAAAAACAAAAACGGTAGAAAATTTCGAGATAAAACAGACACTTTTTTGTGAAAACTTTGCATTAAAAAAGGTAAGATTTGAAAATTGAAGTGACAGTTTCATTGCTTTTTGTAACAGAATATGAAAGTTTATGTTTAAAACCGCATTTTATTTATCCTTCTTTCTAAATTAACTTGCAACTTGCATGCTAAAAAAATAAACTTAAAAAATGAAGTATTTACTGTCCCCTGTGGAATAGTAGCCCCCCTTAATTACAATTAAGAACGGCTTAAAAGCCCAGTTTAATGGTACCCTAAATACTCGCCTGGATACCGCCCTCGTTAATTACGCCGCACGCCTATCCTTAACATGTTTAAAGAGGTATCTCTTCCATGTTACATTTGCTTCAAAACATATTTTATGCACATATAACCCGCGGTATCTATCTGGGCGAGGGTTTAGGGTATGTTAAATTTGACACTTAAAAAGCTTTAAAAAAAGTATTACTGTCCGTCATTATAGTAAATCCTTATTTTTATTTAGATGGCCACAAAATCGGACTTCCTTGCCGTTGTCGCAAAGGGAAGTGCTGACCAGGTGGCTAAATTTCTACAAGACCTACCCAAAGCAGCGCTAGAAGGCGTATTGTCCAACCTTCCGCCTCTTGTTGACCTGGTTCCTTCGCTTTCACTTCGAAACTGCAGTCCCTGGGCTTTCGAGTACATCGTTGAACGCTACGTCGAAAGCGGTTACAACTTCAACAGAAAGGTCAATCTTTCCCCGAGACGAAGATCTCGCGGTGGCTTCACCGCGCTACTGCTGTCAATTGAATGTGGGAATCGACCGTTAGTTAACGCGCTGATCAAGCACAATGCCGATGTCAATATCACCGATCGAAGTGGCTACTCTGCCCTCCACTGGGCAGCATTTATTGCGGGCGGGGAGGGTATTTTTGCTGACCTTGTTAATGCTGGAGCGGATTTGAATTACTTTATTAATGGAAGCATCCCACCAATACTCCATATTGCTGTTGATGAAGGCAGAGCTGAGGTCACAAAGTTGATACTTGACAAAGGAATTGACGTTAATACTAAAGCCACGTATGAAGTACTGAGCGAAGAATCTTATGGTGATATCGAAAGTCGGTATGCTCTCAACAGCGCGGATATTGTGACTGTAAAAATTCAGATTTCAACCTTGGGCAGAGCAGTTCGAATGCGGAAGTGGGGAATTCTCGAAATGCTTCTTCGCTACCCGGAGGTTGAACTTACGCTTAGTGACCTAAACTTCTGTATACTTACTGGAGATTCTATGTTGGCCAACACGTTGATTCGGAGGATGGAAGAGATTTCTATGGTGGATAAGAACTTTTTTAGGAGTCATCACATTGAGGGCGTTCATGCTATGCATTGTCTAGGAGGATATGCTTTCAGCAACAGTTTCCAGGAGAATGTTATAACGGATATCCAGACGAAGATGCTGATACAGAAGTATCTTGATGGTGGGTGGAAAATAAACTCGATAACTATTGAAGGGTTTGATCACAAGAAGATAAGTAAACGTAAACGCTCATTGTTGTTTATGGCTGTCCAAAACGAAAGTGAGACAATTGTTCGCTATCTTATTGAGAAAGGATGCAACCCTTGTATCACAGTATTTGGTTCCGGGCCTTATTCTTATACCGCATTGTCATTAGCTGTCGATCAAGCTAACGTGGGTTTGTTTAAGACCTTAATAGAGTCTGACGCGGCATTCAATACCGGGAAGAATTCACTCGGTAAACAGGCTATTGAGGCTATACTGAGCAAATCAGATGATACGTGGAAGATGATGTTCCCTAGTACTAACTGCTGGGTCATAGGTCCTGATGGTGACATTATTAATTATGAAGCAAAAGGGACAACGATGATTAAGATTCTTCTACGGAATGGAATTGATGCAACTGGCGTGGACTTGAGCAGCGCAATCTTCAAGAACCATGAGATATTGAAATCGCCAGACACTGTAAAAAGGTTGTGGTGGGCTGGAGCCAGTTTGGAAAAATTTGACTGTCTTTTTGATGCTTTGGACTTGTGTCATCTTCAATGGAAAGACACTAGGAAGGACTATGAAGCACTGCTACTTTGGTATAATGCAGTCGCTAGAAGTCCTTTGCTGACTCGTTTAGCATCGTAAGTTCATCTTACAATCTCCTGTTGTTGAGTAACCGACTGGTTTATTGATGCATCTGTTATTTTTTGCATTTTACATATCTTTCCAGGTCAGTGATCAGAAGGTCTACAAAGTATCATGGAATAAAAGACTTGAACCTGCCGAAAGTTTACGAAGATTTAATCTTCAATATTCCGCATAGGTTCTAGTTTCAACTTAATTGAAATTAAAGTTACACAGTTCATTTATTTTATGAACTTTGAGAGGACCAATGCTGAGCAACAATAGTCTATCTGTCTTGCCTTTTGTCAGTCAAAAATTAATAAATTACTTTTTCGTTTTTGAACTGATATCCTGTATCATTTTAAGCTACTCAAAACGTGATATCGGAAGTAAGGCTATTTAGTGTCAGTCCTTATGTCGCCTAATTAGAATTGGCTAAAGTTGTTATAGGGTCATAGCACCTCCTGGGTTGTGCTTCTGAATGCGAAGGAAAATAATTGGTTTCATTGAAATGAGCATTTATTTTATAGTGTATTTAAAAACTAAATTAGCAATTTGTAAAATGTTCATTAACTCAATTCACATCATAAGTGTTTCTGGCGCAAAGGTATTACGGATTACAAAACAGTCATTTCACTTGGGGGCATGTTTATCATCGCAACTAGAAGGGGTTGCCCTTGACTCTTTTTGAATACAACTACTCGAATGACGTCGGCCAGACCGCTTGTACTAATTGATTCTACTTTTGCAGCAAGTAAGACTTCAACGCCTGGCACAAGCAAGGGTACCTACGTTCCAGTCAAATAAATAATTTCCAGTCAAAGATGAAGACAGGCAAATGAAAACGATTTAAAATTATTAAAGATCTTCTATTACATGGATCATAGGAGGGCTAACATCGTAATACTTATCATCCCAGTGGAAAAATAATGCCAAGTCAGAAATAGCTCCATCAGATACACCTCCAACTGCAGTAGATGATGCAATATTTTGAATCCCTATACGAATTCGAAACGATGGTCCAAGGCCTAAAACTTCGGCCGATAGTTTTACAGATTCTTGCATCGGAGTTTGCTTTGTATTTAGAACATGAGCTAGTGTCCTGGCTGTCTCCAACTTCAACCTAAATGCGTCACGTTGGAAAGCCCTGTGCATAACTTAGAAGAACAAATGCATAAAAAAGGATATTAAACTGGACTCAAACATTTTAGGAAATAGTTATCAAATCAAACAATCAAGTACCAATAGAGTTTTCTCTTTCTCTCATAGTTTGATCTACAAACAATTTTGTCTTCTTTGGAACTTGCATCTTTAAGGCAACTGATGACCCCTTTTCTGTCAGTTGAGGTGTAAAGTCTGCACTCCGTTTTAGAATCTTTACATGCAAACTCCCCCCTGTTCAATAACATTATCTGGTCAATAAATGATGAACTTTCTGCAGTTTGTTTTCAATCCTTATCTCACCTTGAGTAATAACTATCAAGCTATTGGTTTCGCGACCATATTGTCCGAAATAAACTGCAGAAATCGGCTCAGGAAAGAGTACAGTGTCTACACACTCTCCACTCGTAGTGTACATAGAAACATGACCGTTATGCAGACCGCAGGTTATCAGGTCCAAATTTTTGTGTTTGAGCTGTACCCTTTGCACGCAAGTTATGGGGGCTGGTGTTTCCGAGCTCCAGTGCCTGTGGCCTTTATCGCTATAGCAGTTCAGGGTGGAGTCCATCAAAGCAACTATGACAGAGGTTTCCAAACAAACAACCCCAACCGGAGGCTTTGATAAGTTCATCAAAGGAGCTACCCACCCTCTGCGACCTAACAGTAGTTGTCCTGTTCTTGTTGTACATGTTAGGGTGTAATCTATGTCAAAAAGTCCAGAGGTTGAAAGAAAGACAGGGACATCGGTCAAACTCAGCTTTGCCTGCAAGTAATTGTCCGTTATCAACGATAGTATATTGCTACATCTACATCCAGCCTTTAAGCTTGGGTTATGGGGTTTTGGGTAACTTTATACAATCAAAGCCTTAATTAATAGCAAGAAAACTCTATTTCAACCCTTCATAATTCAATACCTCATCGATAGGCGTAAAAGTCTCAGGATGTAATACAAAGATCTCGCAGTTCTCTGTCCCAATAACGAGACAGGCTAAAGCATCTTCTTCACTATGGGACTTTTTCAAAGTACTCATGCAAGTTATGACCGTTTTTCTAAGTAAAGGGGATGCCTTTTGGGCTTCTACAAACGGCCCTCGTTCATGTTCAGGTAGGGAAAGTAGGTGTTGCGTCTTGAGCGTTAGGGCTGCAGTACCAATGGAGCTTTGGAGGTTTGATAGCATTTCGTAAAGAGCGTCCACGGATTCATGCTTAAAATACAAATGCATACACAGAATACCGTTTATTGCACTTTGGTAGGCTTTTTTTGTATTTGTTGAATTCAACAATCATACTTGGATCCAGATATCTCGTTCCATGGGATTGATTACTAAAGGGGGTAAAACAGCCCGAAAAAACGGACGCAAATTTTTGTACACGTAGATATACTCGGAAGTAGCCACAGTTATTACTGCAAAAACACAGCCGTCATTAAACTTTTGTGTGAAATAAACTACAGCATAATGTTAGGATATAAACCTTACAAATTGTACCTGGCTGTCTAGGATTATCACTGTCTATGTACATTGGAGCTATCGCTGTAGGAATATCTTGAAGGCTCAGCTCAGAATGAAGTCCTGTCCCCTTATAGACCTTTTTATTTAGAATAAATGAAGTGTGGTTTAGGAGGATTAGGATTGCCTTCATGACAATATAAATGCTATTTCAGGTGAAATGTTAGACTAACTTTTAATTTGGAAGGAATATATCCTGATCCAATATCCCCAACAATCAACCTGTAGTCTCCATCGCCAGCTAAATCTGCCGTTGTTACACATCCAGGGAAGGTATAAAGAGTAGCTTGGGTATCGGAGAAAGCGTCTAACCACATTTCAATCCTGTTTGATGTCAAAAGTGACCCACTCGACTCAATTTACATGAGTAGGTCAAGAGATTTGTAAATATTCCTCAAATTTTTACAAAGAATGTTTGCAAAAACTTACTTTGTGGGATTTTTTCCACACAAGTGGAATGTCATGTCTGTAATGGAGTGAAATGGGCTTAGGCTTTAGAAAAGCTTGGTCCTAGGAATCAACCCTGAATAAACCCCAAATAAACTCTAAATAAACCCAAGAAACCTTGACATATTACAATTAGCTGTGTGGTTAGAAGATAAAAGTACTATTTCCACTTGGACCTAAATTGATATAAATGCCCATGTACCCTGTTTGCTCTTAAGTTGCTCGGCAATCATCGATCGAAGTATTCTTGGTTTTAGCGTTTGTCCCATATACATCATTACTTGAGCTAGGGGAGCAAGACTGACACTGACTAGGAAGGGATGATGGGAAATAATACTTTCTTGCTTGCCTTTCTTTCTTACTTTCATCTAGGATTACCAGAAGTAAAAGTTTATATTTATTTATAAAGAGGTTCAAAGCATAAAATGTCCAAAAGTAATAAGTCTCTGCTACTGGACTTCATCGTCTAAAATGAGGAAGAATTGAACGGTTCTAAAAGTATAGTGATGCTAAGAAAATCATGAAAGTTATATGCATTTCGTTCAGATTGACTGACGGACTGTGGTAGCATAGTCATTCAAATAAGTATCAGACTTTCTCGAGAATAGAATGGCACAAATATGCATGCAAACCGGTTATAATAAGATATTTGTGAGTTTCTTCTTTATTTTTATTAAATAAACTAATTCCATGTATAAAATCTTTGAAGAGGAACCTAATCCTCCAATAGTCTTGCAAATAATAAATGAGCTCATAGAATGTTATACTATCCTGAAGTAAAAAACTGAACATGGACAAATATACGAAATACAAATTTACATCGATCTACCTCAAGACCAGCTTAAGAATATTATACCTTATCACATCATTCGTTTTAAACTGTATTTATACGCAGGAAAGAGATCATAATTTGCCTAACTAATAGGGTTCGTCTAATAAATTAAAATAAGATATTTGAGCAAATTCACATTACTATTAAGTTTTGGTACTTTGTTTGAGATCGAAACTTGTACATCAGAATGAGAAACCTCATTTACTACTTTTTATAGCCTTACTCTGGGCAAGTCTCCCTTCGGAAGGACCTTATTTCTTTATTATTCCATCCGTTACTTTGCAGGTCAGAAATATTATTTCTTACAAGTAGGCCTTTGCCCCTCCTTAGACAATTTGGAACATCGAACAATCGCACACACTTCCCTGCGGACAGTTTAATGCATCCAACCGTTAGGCTGGACAGCGATTGGCACGCTGTTGATATTTCATTCAAATGCCTCACTCCTGAACACGGTGGAAAGATATTCGAAATTATAAAGTTGCTCATGCAAATACAACCTTGTAATAATGAAAGTTTTAAAAAAGATGCTAAGGTTTACACTTTAGACTAGCAAATATCGACTACCTTTGTTGTAGAATCTGACCGAGGTTTCGTATGTTTCATTACTGCAGAGCCGGATGAATTGAACTTTCTTGGTCAAACGAAATTCGGTGAAACCAATTCTTCCTGCAATTCCACCGCTACCTTCGCCGCTTTTTAACTCAACATACGTGGTCTTGCCACAGTAGTTATTGTTATTAGCTTCATATAGGGCGACACAGACCCCGTTCTTTATTTCAATTCTGTTGGCTATAGAAGCTCGGTCACTCAGACGGGTGCATCCTGTTGTAATGTTGAACTCATCATGCAAAGGGACCGTTCCTGAAAGTAAAGACATGGAATTGTAGCTGCGATTTCTTGAAGGGATGGTATGAAAAATGATTGGTAACTCTAAGTAAAAGTATTTTTACCCGCAGGCAAATAGATACAATTCTTTTCCTCATAAAAACTAATCGTTCCAGGAGTATCGGGGATCGGTGTCATTGAGGCTTGTTGTAAAAGAACAAGTAACTCTAGTACAAAAACAACCAGGGTTATTTTTATGGATTTCATTTTGCTTGTAATTTTGTTAATTTTTCGGATTTCGGTAAGGGGATCTTGGGGTTAAAGTATGTTAAGCATATGTGGCTTAAGAATTTAATTTAATTCGGATTTTAGTATGGTATAAAAATATAACGGCTTAAATATTTATGAGTATTTTTTAGATGTAGTTGTTCCTTGAGAACAGCTATCATATTCTGAATGCAATTTATGAATTTGCCTTGATTTTTATACTAATTGTTCCTTCCGAATATCCGAACATCTAAAAGCATATCATGTTAATTATTAAGGGGCTAATATTAACCATTTGTATAGTGCTCATCCGGATACGGAAACATGACGTGAAAGCCGCAATGCTCTTGGGTCTTGCAAAGTAGGTGACGCTATAGAGAATAGCGTTTGTGATTCTAATACTGAAATAGAAAATCTGTGACGTTTGTTTATCATGCTATGCTACTAATAAAGCATGCTAGAAATTCTATAAATAATCGCAACTTAACTGTCAACTCCGTTTGACATGTATCAAAAGGTGTAAAAGGTCTGTTTAGGCATAACGCTTGTTGAAGCCTTTGACATTAACCCGTAGACAAACAATGTTTAGTTAAATGACGTAAAGGAAGATATCAGTCTATTTAAAACCAGAAATTAGCAATTGGTACGGTACAAGTATCGCACTTCATCGCACGTCCTATTTTAACAACGATCCATATTACCGAAACCATTCTATCCGGTCTGGTATCCATTTGTGGTTTCAATAAGACGCATAGACAGAGTATCGTCAAGTGACACTGTCAATGAGTAATACGACATTCTGTGGTCAAAACGAAAGTGGTTTTAATATGGATTAGTAATGAATGGTTACATGGAGTTACATGGAGAGAGCCGTTTGGGAATGCAACCTAGCTTACATTTTTAGATGAGATGATGCATGACCAGACCTGTGCTGGCTCAAGCATGACTTTAGAAATGTTATTTTTAATGGAAATATAGGTTTCCCTATTAATTATTGTTAATTTTTTACTGTCAATTAGATGCTCAGGGCTTTGGTAGAAGCTCCACTAATCTTGTTGATTGTTGAATTGTGCAAATTAAATATGAACGGAGGAAACTTTTTTAATTAGTTTTACAATATTGTATCCCTTATTTTTTGGGGATATTAGAAGTTTATTAATGACTGACGTAGCAAGAATGTTGTTATATGGATTAATATTACGAAAATTAATGCTAAAAACATCATAGCAAAGCTAGTCTATATAAAACATAACCCCTAGTTCCAATCTTATTTCACCTTATTAATAGTTTGTGTAAAACATCTATAGAATAATCAAGGCTCCTACCGGTTTAAATGTTTAAGTATTGCTCACGAAAATTGTTGAAAGTCTTATATAAAGAATGGGTCTTTATAAACGAATAAAAGTCTACGGGTAAAATAATTTTTAATGAACCAAACAGTTGAAGTTGGTAAAGATTTTACTATTTTACTATCTATTATTTTATTAATTTACACTGTGACTGTTAGAAACACAGCATAGTATTATACAAGTTGATTTCTGGCCAGTGAGTGACACATGGAAAAACTGAATTTTTCATTCTTTCTCTCCTATAGATTTCTCAATAAAGCATCAGCATCTGTAGCAGAAATAAGAAAGTAGCAGTCTGTTGCAATACAATACAGTAAAAATAAATGCACACAATAGACAATACTAATACAACTAATACTACTATTGTACAAAAGTGGTTCGGAGCTGAACGATGTGTTCTGGAAATTGTACGCTATTCAGAGTGAAAGCAGCAAAAGGATCAAATCCTTCTGGTGTCCATTTCATATGAGACTTTCCTTTCATCCTTACATCTCTGTTTTTTTTCACAACGATTTTTTAAAATTTCTCATCATCCTTCTTTTTATATTTCTTCAAGTAATGTCACCAAAAAAGATGCACCACACCAAATAGCTGAAGCTGAGTTAACTCTAGATGAAATGCCAGACAGTAGAGACTTAAAAAAAGTCCTTTTCACTACCCTGTCTTTAAAGCTTCCTTATTCCCAGTTCCAGTTACTATTGATATTGTTTTCTATACTATTTATGAAAAAGTCCTTAAACATTGAGTCTCAGCACAGACTGCCTGCCTGCCTGGTTTCGCTTTGGTTTGTGAAACTCATCCCCGAATTCAGGCTACTTTTAGCCAGCAAAAGAGCCAGAACAAATCCGAAAAAGTTTTTGCCCGAAATGCATTCAAGGATCCGTCCTTTTCTTGGCATGTACGTCTTTCCAAGCCAGCAGTTGGGTTTTACCCGAAGTGCTGCTAGCAAGCAACAAAGGTCTACGCAAATAAACTTATCGCAAGTCAGTTATCGTTATATTAAAAAGGTAAATCTCATCTTGAAAAGTAATTGCGAGAATTTTTTTTATCCAACATAGAACGTACGGCCGTACGGGAGAGTTTAGGTACGTACGAGGAATTATTATCATTGTATCAGTTTTTAGAACTAAGTTGCATGCAAATAATAAATATTAACATTATTACTGCAATAAAATTCAGAAAGCATAATTATCTTGCGCGTGTTAGAATAAAGTAAATCTTGTAGCTGATATCAAATTCCAAGTTACAAATTGTCTGAACGAACTACTATTTAAACCTATTTGTAGAATAGGTACTTAAGCGTCACCCAAAACCTATTTACCACTGACTAGACGCTATAAGCTCTTAGAGAAATGGTAATTTATTGATCTTATCCTCGATCTTCAAATTACTAAAAATAAGAAAAGAACCCAGTCCAAGAACGCAATTTTTATTTATTTCGGGTTTCAAATTGTCAAAGTTGAAGGCAATGCATTACCTACCCTATTTCTCAGTCCAAGGTTATATAGTTTTATTTTATTTCAGCTCTATCTCGTTTCCCCTTGTAAATAAACGCATTAGACCTAGGTTGGTTGCTCCTTATTGAGTTGATAGAAATAAATAATATCTGAATGGAAATCATAGTTGGTAGGATGGAAATTGGGAATAAGAAAGTGAGACAAAAACAGCGACATCCAGCCTACCAATTTATCCTGGGTTGGATTCCAATCTCAAAACCTATTTGTCTCTGAATCTTCCACCTCCTGTCTGTCTGCTAAGTGTTATTTTTCCTTTCTATAAATGTTGTAAAACATGACATGAGTATTAGCTAAACAAAAAACAACACCAGAAACCATACAACCAACACCCCCGGTTGTATTTTAGTTGACACTTTCACCCTTCCCTTTATCTATCAATTTGTTAGCCTGTCTCTCTTAACTTAAGCTAGTAATAAACGTGTTTTCATCCCTCCTACACTCTTTAAACAGTTCTACCATATACACTTTACTTTACTCCAGAGACGCTTCGTTAGTTTCTGGATGGTACACCGTTAGTACGAGATACAAACAGATAACCACATTTATAATGACAGAAATAACACATTTGTACCGAGAGACAGATAATCTTTCATATTTGAGTACACCATATTTCACATCCCCTGCTACGATCTAATGATTTTCTAAATTTAAAAATTATAAACTTTTTACAACTTTAATATTTCAACCCAAAAACCCATCCCCTTATTTCCTTTTCCCCACACCACTACTATACTATAACTTGCAAAAATACCGTACAGTTTTTAGTATCCATACCGAAATAATACTCCATGTAATAACTATAAAAATGGGATGAGACAAGGTTATTATTACTCCAACTAGATACAACTAAACTATCCATCCTACCCTAGTTTCTGGCCTAACTTCCGGTACCAATCAGTTTGTCGTATTGCAGGGTCAGTGATAAAAACCCAGGGTGAAGTAACCAATTTACACTAACCACCAGCGACGACTACAAAGTTTCATACATCAAGGAACATCAAAGCAACTCATCCGTGGTACAGTAGTATGTGGACAAAGTCTCCTTCAAAAACCTTAAGCTTTCCATCCATGAAAACTTTCACCACCTGAAAAATCCTACGAGATTGTTACGTCTTTGTGGGCTACTTATTCTAAACTGGCTAGTGGCTAATAATATGTACTTAAAAAGGGGATGATTGTTATTGTTCCGGTTCAATGGGAAACCTCCTGCCTGTCTTGCTTGTCTTCTGAAGTTGTTCCAACGACTATAATAACATAAAGGGACATTGTTACTGTTAGTATAAAGGATTCAATACTTCTTGTGACACAGTCTGCTCAACATTCTTCCTAGTCAACTTTTATACTGGCAGGATTCTCTTTTTGGACGGACTGGACAGAACAAAGTAAAGACTTCATTTTTTTCACTAGTGAAAGTTTTACTACTTTACGTAAACTTTGAGAGAGCTTGTGGTTGTTGGCTGATGAAAGAGAGAGAGAGAGAGACAAAGATTGAAATATTTATCAACTTTTTTTTGTCGCAAATGAAAAATGCAAGGACTTAACTTTAGCAGAGGTCTTGGATTTAAGCTGACTGGGTGTAAAGTATTTATAAACTTTTACGTGTAAAATATCTTTTCTTTTTAACAGAATTTTGGCAAAAACTTAATTAACGAATCATAAGGGGATTTTTTACAGGGAGGAGATTAGAGCGCGTGGATATCTTCATGTCATTCACACTTCACAAATCCCTCACCGGATTCTTTGTAACTCTACTACCATTGCATTAATTTATTTTGTATTTTTATTTTAAAAAATCTTAAGATTTACTGTTCTGAGGTAGGAGTTAAGTACGCTTGAATTCAAAATATTATAAACAGGAATAGTTCAGAAGAGAGCAAAAGCTAGGTGAAAGTAGCGTAGAAAGAAATTTAAAAAACGAAGTGGAATTACAATAGAAATGGAGTTGACTGCTTAAGTCGAAAAATTTAGCTTATGCGTTTGCTTAAGCATTTGAATTTATCACAACGTTCCATTGATCTCTCGTACTCGTATTCGGAGCAGTGAAATGTGCAATATGCATTGGAGTTAACAAATAATAATCCTGTCGAATTGAAGGAAGTGATGAGGTTATTAGAGGAACATTTTCAAAGAATTAACTGCTTATTATTTGACAGTTTCAAAAGTTCTCAGATTATGTTGTAAAAAACCTGTTTTATTATCTTCCCTTGTATGTAACCTTCAGAGCGAGTGCTTGGTTCGTGTTTTCTAACATGCAGAAGTATTAGTAAAGTCCCACTAACTTTAGTTTACATTTGATTTCCTACGCTGTCAATAACTTGCAGTTTCATAATTTCTCATCTCCAAGTGTTCCTTCTGAAAGTCTATGATCCCCATGAGCATAAAAAGTTTTAAATAGTAATTAATAATGAGATCTTCGCATATGTTTGTGTGGAAAAGCCATGCGGTAGTAAAAAGGTTACGTAAGATGAGGGAAAGTTAGAGTTAGCAGCGGAAGTGGCGGAAATTAAGCTATTTGTAAACGATTTACAGCCACAGAACCGTTATGTGATTGATTAGCAAAGCAAATAGATCCGTCTACACCAAACTCTTCTTGAGTTTTGCTTTATCCTGGATTAATGCACGCATTGCCCGTATAAATTAACAAACTTTAACGGAAATAAAAGACTCATTTCATCTTTGTACTTTGAGCTCAGCAGGATACTTCAACTTTCACTCCGAGTACTATCTCCTAGCGTATGGTTTCTTGGTTGAAAAAAATGTCTTCTTTTTCCTGATTCTTGTTCGAAGATTATCATGTTTTTTCTTAGCCAAATCTTATCATAAACACTGGGTCGTTCATTGATCACGATCAGATGTAAAATATGGATGGATGATTTATAAATTAAAGAGTACTGTTCAGCTATTCCTTTCTGATTTACAGTATTTAACCTACTTAAATAGTATTGTACAGAAAAATAGGGAATTACAGTAGGACTATTTATTTTGGAGAAATGCTCACTGCACACCACTGTATTTTAACCTGCAGAAAAATTGCTTAATCTCACTAACCACGATAAATGGCCATTTTACAGAAATGAGTTTTTAGTCTTAAAATTATCCTGCAACTATTAAATCACATTATCGAATATCGGTAGTTAGTTTTACAGATCTCAAAATTTACAATAACTTACTTAATTTCAGAACTTCAGCCCATAGATCGACTATCGTCTCAATAGAAAATCTAATGCTTCCTCCATTAAGACTGCATCCGTAACACTTAGTTATTGTACCGAATCAATGGTCCCGAACACACTAATACAACTACTGCAATTCACCATTACATTTACACCCATCTCACAATCTTATCTTTCCTTTATCAGTGATTATAAGCTGTCTAATTTATTTCTTATCGAACGATACAAACTACAGTGCCATTACGGTTCTTCTGAACCATTTCTAAGCTGAATTTGATGTTTAATTTCGTATAAAACGTATACGTTCTTTACAGTACTACAAGTAGGTACTTTAATCAGAATTTTTGTGACACCGTATTTTAGCCCTAAACTTTCCTTCTCCCTCACAGCAGGCCCGTTTTACTTGCCTTTCCCCTTACTTAACTTAGTCTTAAAGACCTGCCGAGCAAGGTCATAAAGAATGAGAATAAGTTCAAGTGGATTTTTTTATCTGCTAAGAATAAGTCTGAGGATGAATTTTATGGAGAAAGGACAGCTTGAGTGGAATTCCTGTACTCCGTTTCAGTTATCTATTCCAAGAAAAGTTAAAATGGTCATAATAATCGTATATTAGACCGTTAGTCGTGAAACATGATACTTATGCCGTATTTATCTATGTTATGTTTTCAACCAAAGATAACAGACGTAGATCGCCCATTCAACTTACTTTGGGATGCTCGGATCTCATATTGTATGAAAAAAGCCCTGTAATAGACAAAACTTATGAAAACGCGTTATTCAACGGATAAAGTAGAAAATGATGATACTCTGATCCCGTGTGACTTATATGGAGAACTTTAGACACTATTTTAACAATAATAATCTATAAAGACTTTCCTTCCACTTAACTTGCATGCGTATTTGAGAAGCTGTCGGACGGAACTTGATATGATAAGTTTTATTATTAGTAGCTAAGATGAAGTAATGAGATTTGGATTGAATTCCTTCACATCTTTCTGTAAGTTTTGATGCTGGCATTCATTTTTGGTATGATTAAACAACAATATATCCTCTAAAGGAATCTTTTCGAGGGTAGTATGTGGCATTTGTATTGGATAATTGAAATTATTAAATAATATTAACTTACTAAAGTAAATATGCCTTTGTAGAAATGTGTCCATCGGTTTTTTTCCCCATTACAAATTCTATTAATCTGCCCAAAAGTTGTGAGGAATAATCTATAAGCAGATCATCAAACATTTTAACACACAGAATCCAACCAATCCCTCATAAAGTGCAATACTTGATTTTTAAAAAAACTAATAAATCAACAGCATCTTAATTTAAGAATTAATGCTGTACACTCTAATATTAATACTAACCACAGTTTAGAAATGATTTAAAATGTCAGTTTTAAAACAAGAGTTTCAAATCTTTCAGTGGTAGACTATTTCTCATTTCAAATTAATCAGCATTAATTTTTAGTTTCACCTCTATTGAATCCGCTAGTGTTATTTTTCAATCCCTTCACCCAATTCTATGCATATTTACACAATCAACTTTCACTTTCCTTCATAAAAACAACCTGCAGAGGTATAAAGACAAGCAGCCGATTTTGTCTCATCCTTATGAATTGCAAAAAGCGACAATATCCAATCCACAAAAGTTACTTTAAAGTATCCCCCCCCCCCAAGTCGTCATCCTTCCACGGTCATATCTGTCATAAGAATGGGTCTCAGGAGAAGTCAGAGACAAGCTAAAGATTGTTAAGGAAGGTGATTGAATATGATGGGCCCATTAACACTCCTTTTCTACACCAGTTCTCACTCTTCTTCAGTCTCATCCCCCTTCGTTCATTCTATTACAGTCTGGTTTAAGTTTTATACTGAGGAGTTTGTGAGACTTTTCCATACCATGTTTATGATAGCTATCCAGGGATTTGTTCTCTGTTTGTTGGAAGCCCTTATTTTTTTGGTTTCATGTCGATGAAGAAGTGAAGATAATGAGCAGTATCGTAATAAAAAATTGCTGGAAATACTCCAGTATTTCTCTGTTTCAGACCCAACTTAACTACCGAATGGTATTAATAGCGAGCTGCGTTTTTGGTTGTGTTGTGTACTATCCTATGATTAAAGCGTAGATAGTCTTCCGCTTGCTCTATTTTCTGTGGGATGAATAAGGGATTGGATGATGATAGTTGGATGATGATTTTATTCGTTATGATGTGATAAGCACTGAATGAAAAATACATGAGAGATCAAATCTGTCTAGCCAGGGTAATCCTTTCTTTTACCTATTACTTTCCAACATTACTCCATTTCCTTGTTGAAAGTTGATGATGTTCATGGTAATGGTTTGGGGGTTTATTTTTATAAGAAGCTTGGATTCGTTTTAAGGAGTATTATCTTAGCGGACTCTTCCTCCTTTTAGTATTCACTTTGCATTGCGTAGAGAATTTTATTCTGGTTCTGTATAGCGTAATAGCATGGTATTTTATAAATGAACTCAGTATGTACACCGATTCATTAAAACGTTGAAAGATCTTTGTTAACAAATCACGAAAAGGCGGATAGTCGAAATAATAAATTTTTGAGATTTATCTACAAATAGGTACATGTTATTCTTATCGTTATCTTGGCTCTTTTTCCGACTTTTATTACGGAGTGTAGTGTTTCGGTGGTTGGCTTGTGTGAATTTGACTGCTACAAAATACCATGTGAGGATTATTGAACAAAGAAGTTGAAAATAAATTGGTTGTTATTTAATTTTTAATAAGATGTATTCTTACATTACCATGTTTTGTGCATCATATGCTCATGCTTATGACTCTAGGATAGAATACAGACAAAAGCTTCTAGCTGCAATAACTTGAATTTGCAGTAAAGATTCATCAAGAGTTATGTCATGCTCATGGTTATTGTGCCAGCAATCCGAATTTCTGAAGCTGATTGGTGATGGTGATCTAGTGATCTCAGTATCTTCTCTACTGTAAAAATAGGATGATGATGACAAATCGGCTCTTTTTGAATGGTTAGTGACTAAATATCTCTTTCTTTAGATGTCTTAAACTAGACGCAAACCAAGTCTCTCTCAGCGTAATTTGATCAGAGTGAAAGCTTTGTTTTTGGCATTAGTTGATGGAGCAGTAGTGTAAGGGTATAAACCATACTACAGCACAGCTAGCAGAGCCCAAGCAAGGTTGCAATCTTAAACTGGGAACTGGCCACCTTGCCTCCTCAGTATACTTGCATAGATTGGTCTGATTAACGCACTTTTTTGCCTTCGCTTTCATTTTGTAAGTTTTTTTGAATAAAGTAACTCAGGAACAAAGGACGTGCCTATCTAAAGGGTTTGAATTGACTAAAAATCAAGTCTAGTTACATATATCTTTAGTTCAGTCCCTTCACAATCTTACTATTTCTTATATAATGTATAGTATTCATGCAACGCAAAGTTTGCTCATTATGTACTCTAGTCACAGCCCGTTTAGGACAGTAGAGATGAACAGAACTGAACTAGAAATGTCAACTTTTTTTAAGAACTCTGAAAAAATCTCGTCCGTTATCTCTCAAAGGAAAGTTAAGTATAACTTGTAAGGTCTAAAAAAGTCAAATCTTCCGATAGGAGAATTATTCAAATCAGGTCTGTCTCAAGTACACGAGACAAATCAATTAAGTAGTCGCTGCCCAGAGATGATAGCTCTGGAGAATGACTGCAGCATAGGAAAATTTTTCCTAAATCTTTAGTTCTCTCTTTTTGGAGAAGCATTATGCAGATTCTGAGATAGTCTGCAGATTTCGTATTTGCTCGACCTTCTGGCTATAAAAAGCCAGGCATTGAGAGAGCTCGAGTTAGTCTTTATTTTGTTGTTGTCCCTCTGAGATACTTTCCAGAAACTTACCTTCGTAGATTATTCCTTAGTCGAGCATTCTCCTAAGACGGTCGTAGTTTAAAGAATTTCCTATGTCATAAATAGGAACAAACCCGAAGCAAATATCCCCTTGAAGGGTTTCCAAGGAGATAGATTTTTCAGACTTTCCTGACCAATTCCATCCTTGACCCCAAGGATATTTCTATTGTAAAGTCCTTGTGTAAACTCCGATTTATTCATAGTTTGCATCGGATTTAAATCCATCAATTTAGAATCACTCTTTTTGTCATCTTCGTCACTATTGTCACTATTGTCATATTCGTCAATACAGTCACATTCGTCACTATTGTCACTTTCGTCACTATTGTCATATTCGTCAATACAGTCACATTCGTCACTATTGTCACTTTCGTCACTATTGTCACGGTGCTCGTCACTCTTGTCTCATTTGTCCCATTTAACGGTTCAATTATAAACTCATATCCATTGCCTAGCACCTAGTTGTCCCTCATTGACACTAACCTGATTCTGTTCAGAGGATCATTTTCATCCTATAGTTTTGTAGGTATTAAATAAAGGCCCATACTACAATTTTACCTTACAAAAGTGGCGACCTTGCCAGGACCCTAGGTGCGTTGTGACCTTTTCTATTGGGACCGAATTACCCATTTATTAACTTTTACTAAAAAGAGATGTCTGGAGGTAGACGAGGTAGAACCCGAGCGGAAGTTCCTGCTGACAGGGCAGAGGAAGGAGCGGTAGGAGGAAGTGTCCAACGTTCACCACCGAACCTCCCCCGAGATTTCGCTGATCAGCGAACTCCACCTCCTCAATATAATGAAGCAATAGTTCCTCCTAATGCAGGAGAGGCTTCTGGACTTCCTCAATTCCCATTAAACCCTAATCCACCACAAAATCTGAATGTTCCCGTTGGGCAGTTGCATGTCATGTTTCAACAAATGATTGCTGCCTTTAACGCTGGCCAGCAAGCAGTTATTCAAGCGATTAGAGATAATGCCCCGAATCCGATTCGGGATGAAAGAAGGCTACCACCAGCTAGACACGAATTCGCAAATATTCCTAATGTGCAGCCAAACCCTATTCCTGCAAACATTCCTAATAATGTTCATGCAGATGGAAACGCCGTTGGTGGTATGCGAGGTCCTCGACCTCAGGTTGCACCTCAACAACCCCATTTGCGAACCCAGCATTTAAAATCAACTGATGCCAAAATACCTCAGTATGCTGGGTCTTACGATGCAAAAACCCCCTATGATTTCATAATCGAGCTGGAAAAATATCGAGAAGTAGTCGGTTATTCCCAGCTTGAAATGCTTCAGTACGTTGTTCCCCTTGCACTTACCCAAGATGCCTATAACTGGTACCGGTATGAGCCCCCTTTTCAAAACTGGGAAGAATTTAAATCCAGGCTGAGGTCTGAATTTCAGGCTCTGGGCTACTTTGAAGATTTAAAGAGGGAACTGGATAATCGTTCCCAAGGCCCCACCGAATCACTTACCTCGTACATCCGTATTATACGGGATTACTACGAGAGGATTGGGGAACCGGTCGCAGAGTTGACGATCGTAAATCGTGTACTCCAAAAGATGCATCCTGAGTACAGGCAAGCCCTTCTTGGAAAGGATATCCGAAATTTAGCACAGCTTAAAATCGAAGCTCATAGTGCTCAGGAAATGATCAAAAATTTCCGGACTTATCGTCCTCCACCTACATCTGGTAGTCTCGAGCCATCCCTTGCATGGAAACCTTTATTAAAGATGCAAGAGCTTAGCAACAAAGAATTACCTGCTGCCTTAACTCTAGACACTAGCCGAAGTACTTCGGACCAAACCCGGTTGCATTTTGCATCCGTAGATCCCTATGCATATCACCATGCGAACATCAAAAAGGCTGTGCAGTTTGACCCTAAACCTAGAGAAGACTCTCGATCACCCCAAAGGTATTTTAAACCTATAATTAAAACCCCACCCATCACTCCTCCAAGAAACGCTAGTAACATACAGCGAATCCCTCAAACCAGTTCAGGTGAAGAGGTGAAATGTTATGGCTGTGGGGAACCAGGACATTTTCGAAGAAACTGTCCCAAGCTTAATCGTAGTCCAAGTCCAAACCCTAGTTTCCGAAATTCGGGAAACGGACGAACCCCGAGTCCCATCCGGCAATAAGGACTCATTTAGGGGATGCCAACTTATTTAGTGAAAAAAATTCCATTGTTAATGTACAGTTGTCTGAACCCTCCAGCAAACCATCTACTACTAGACCATTTATTACAATCAAAATCCTAGATCATGAATTTCCGGCATTCTTAGATACCGGCTCCTCTTTATCAGTAGTAGGAGATGCGATAATTAAGTTGATTCAAGAGCAAGGAATTATATGCCGAGCCCTATCAAGAGAAATTCAATTTCTAAAAGGGACTTGCAAAGCCACACAGTCAGTTTGTCTTAAAGTAGATTACGGAGAAGGAATGAGGAAACAAAATCTCATTCTTATGCCCGGAGCTATTGAGACTATTCTTTTGGGACGCGACTTTCTTGCCCCGACTATGATAGGCGTTCATATAGGATTAGGTGGATGGACCTGTGGTAAAGAGTCCAAAATAATTCCATTTATTCCCCCTCCAAAACACTTCCTTCTTAGTTCAAATGACATTCCGATAAGTCTGAATATAACCGGTCCCTCTGAATCCGTATTCCCTGAAACCAGACCTTTAACCCCAAAACTGGAGAAATCTGAACAAGTTATGGTTATTGATCATTTCAGTTGCCCAGCCCAGGTCTTAGCTAATTGGGACTATGAACCCAACTTAGAAGAGCAAAGTGAGGAAATCGCTGAGGTTCCCTTAAGTCAATTACCTTGTAGTCCTTTTCAAAAGCCAGAAACTCTCATGGCTCCTACTTATCTAAACGACTCCCAACGGTGTCAGCTAGATAATTTAATTCAGAGCTTTGCAGAAATATTTAATAAAAAACCTGGACTCTGTACATTGTATGAGCATACAATAGATACGGGATCTCAAAAACCCATAACTAATACGCTTCGACCAATGAACCAAGCAAAGCGTAAGATATTTGATGAGAGTTTTTACGAACTCCTTGAGTATGACATCATTGAAAAAAGTAACAGCCCTTGGGCTGCAAATGGGTTTGTTGTCCCAAAACAAGGAGGAGGACATAGGGTAGTCATTGATTTTAAGGCCCTAAATAAGGTCACAGTTCCTGACCTTTACCCCATGAGCAGAATGGACGATATGCTTGCCATTCTTGGTCCCTGTTGTTACTTTTCTACCTATGATCTTTCTAAAGGTTTCCACCAAATTCTCATGTCTAATGCAGATAAACCTAAGACTGCATTTCTCTCCCATCATGGACTTTGGCAGTTTAAGCGCCTTCCTATGGGTCTTAGAAATAGTCCAGCCACATTTATGCGCTGCGTTGACCAGGTTCTCGGTGACCTTAAATGGAAAATCTGTGCCGTATATTTTGAAGACATCGTTATTTTCTCTAGAACGTTTGAAGAGCATTTACTGCATACTCGAATGGTATTAGAAAAATTAAGAGAAGCTGGCTTTACCATACATCCTGGTAAAGTACAGCTATGTAGAAAGTCATTTAAATTTCTTGGCTTTATCATTGAGCCAGGTAAGTGTCGCCCTAACCCGGAGAAGGTTGAATGCCTCCGAAACTTTCCTACCCCAAAAACCATAAAACAGGTGCAAAGTTTCTTAGGGCTAGTTGGGTTTTATCGGAGATTTATACCTGAATTTGCAAAATATGCCAAACCCTTAACCCAACTTACTAAAAAAGACACTAAGTTTATCTGGAATGATGATGCCCAAAAAGGATTAGATTTTTTAAAGACAACCTTAACGGAAATGACGGAAGTCTATTTACCCGATTTGAACGGACCGTTTGTCATTCAATCGGATGCTTCAGATAAAACGATAGGCAGTATACTTCTCCAAGAGAAAGACGGAGTGAGGCATCCAGTATGGTTTGCCAGTCGCTCGCTTAAACCTGCCGAAATTAAGTATAGTACTTCTGAAAAGGAATGCCTAGCAGTATTATGGGCCATTGAGAAGTTTCGAGGCTTCATAGAATATAGCCATTT
The DNA here is from genome assembly GCA_034682405.1 of Hydroisotoma schaefferi. Lineage (NCBI taxonomy): Eukaryota > Metazoa > Arthropoda > Collembola > Entomobryomorpha > Isotomidae > Hydroisotoma > Hydroisotoma schaefferi. The sequence continues at coordinate 33,179 of JAQFZX010000378.1, read as the reverse complement.
CATAGTCGAAACAGATCACCAGGCTCTACAATGGCTACAGAAGGTCAAGGAACCTTCAGGGAGATTAGCTCGTTGGTTTCTGACTTTGCAGATGTATGATTTTGAGGTAAAGTATAGACCAGGGGACTCCACATACATGCGAGGAGCTGATGCCCTCAGTAGACTTCCAGCCAATTTGCTTATGGATACCTCTGCATGCATTACTCGGGCGTCAATGATTGATGCTCAGAAAGACGATCCCATTCTGAAAGAGATATTAACATACATGCAGCAACCTAACCCAGATAAGAACCCTGTTAATTCTCGGCTAAATAAATTGGCAGCACGCTGCTATATCGCTGAAGATGGTTTGCTATTCCGCTACGTGGGTCCTCGGGGAAAGCCTTGGGATAAAAAGTGTACCTACTGGCGAGTTTGGATTCCTCAATCATTAAAACTAAATTTAATTGAGATGTTCCACTGCAATGAAATGTCAGGTCACTTAGGTATAAGAAAGACATTTAGTCGCCTTGAGATGAGAGTTTATTGGAAGAATCTTCGAAAGGACATTGCTCATTTTGTAAATCGTTGCCAAGTCTGTCAAAAAGCTAAAAACCCAAGATTACCTCCTGTCCCAGCTAATTCCTCATTCAATTCAGAACTACCTTGGGAAGTCATAGCTATTGATTTAATGGGACCTTATCCCAGAGGATGTAAAGGACATACGCATATTTTAGTTGTAGTCGATATGTTGACTAAGTATGTAGAGCTTTTCCCACTAAGAACCATAACCTCCAAGACTATAATAGAGAATCTATGGAAGGTATGCTGTCGATGGGGATTACCACGAGTTATCCTTTCCGATAACGGCAGACAATTCACCTCAAATCTTTATTCAGACTGGTGTACATCTCTCGGAATCAAACCGTTCTTCATCTCTCCGTATCACCCGCAGGCAAATCTAACGGAGAGATATGTACAAACGGTGAAGAGCATGATAGTAGCCACCATAACCCAATGCAAAGACTGGGATAAATTTCTTCCAGAATTAGCATTCGCTCTCATTACTGCTGTAAACGATTCAACACTATTTACCCCTGCATATTTAAATACCGGTAGGGAGTTCAGAACTCCTTTTGACAACCAAATGAGTTTATCTTTATGCTCGTCCTCTAAGAAAGATATAAGCGACCTCGGAAGGAAGATTGACATCATTCTTCAAGTTGCCCGAGACAACATCACTTCTAGTCAAGAGACAAATCTTTCTTATTATAATAGAGGGACGAAGGCTAGAGAATTTCACGTAGGAGACAAGGTATGGTTGAAAACTCATTTTTTATCTGATGCTAGCAAGGGATTTTCTGCTAAGCTTGCCCATAAACGAGAGGGCCCTTACGAAGTCATTCATATCGTAGCCACCAATATTTATAACTTGCAATCCCTTGAAAACAAGCAAAAAGTTATTAAAGTTCATATTAATGAACTTTCCCGTTTTCTTGAATTAGATCCAAATGTCACGTCAACCACAGAAGCCTCACGGGCCGTATCGTCCTTCCCAGAAGAACTTTCAAGTTCCCCATACGAACCAACCATTCTTTTACCCCCCAATGATGTACCCATATCAGGGGATGTGTCCACCGAATAACTGGTTCCATCCAATGATGAACCAATCCATCCCAAGACCTTTTAAGTCAACCAAGAGGCTTGAGACCATCCAGCGAAGGACCCAAAACTTTAAATTGGGCCAAACTTTAAAACAAACTCGGCCCTCTCTCCCTAAAGACTCAAAGAAAAATTCCTCATTCCAAAGCAAAGAAAGGTCAAATCCGTCAAGTACAGTGACTTTCCAATCCGTTTCCAACCCAACAGTCAACCCTCCATCCCTATTCAATGAAATTCTAACTCCTAAATTGGCTGAACTTTTTTCCCAATTTTCTGCTGCTCAGAATCGAGAGCTGCAAGAAGAACGCATCAAGGATAGAAAGCTCTTTCCTAAAGTCTGTGTGAATCGGGGGGTTATAGTTTCAGAAGAAATTGACAAGGAAATAAATGTTAATGAGAATATACCATTAAGCCCCTCTGCCCTTGTCATCACAACAACCTTTTTCCCAGTCAGAAAAACCTCTGTTTTTCTAGAAACTCAATCTCCAACTTATGCCCCTTTTCGACCCAAAATTTATGTTCCCGAAACGCCACCCACTGTTCGAACCCTATGCCATGATCACATCCAAAAAATGCTAAATTCAATGACTCATGTTGTAAGTCACTGCCGAAGTCTCTTCCGGTATTCGCCATCAGTACCAGTTACCCCTTCCTCTAAAGAAATCAGAGATGCCGTCATAAAAGAAGACAAATTCTATCAGAAAAAGTCAATTCATTTTCGAATTCCCAAAAAGGGTGTCATGCCAACTAAAGTATCAAAGAAAAACAAGTCTGCATTAATGAGTCAGCTTTTCGATGATCCACCTCCGCATTCCTTGCCAAATTCAGCCTTTAACCCAGATTTTGCTAATCTGTCAATTGCATCTGGGTCCAATCTACCTCCTAAAGTGCCTGAGACTTCCCTTTCCATTCCGACTGCCATTTCTGGAACCCCTTCGTCATTGGAGAATTTTCCCGATGGCATGGAAGTGGATGCCACTGAAGTGGTTATCGCAACGGAGAAAATTCCTTCAGGATCGGACTCTGAAGATGTGTTTGATCTCTCCGAGTTTGACGAGTCCAACCTCAATTGAAACCTATTCTATCAATTTCTAAACCTCTGTTTTTGTTCATCAGATTTGTTTCCTACCTATGGTCGTGCTAGTCTCATTATTCTTGGATTGCCGTATCGTCACTCTGGACGTCTCATCCTTATCGTGGACGTTTCTCATCCGCTACAATTATGGACTTCAAGTATCTACTTGTCAATTATACATCTTTAAATACTAGTGAATATTATTTATTATTTCTGATTCTTATTCTGTTGTAAATATTTATGCATTCCGGTTGATTTATTAAATTAATAAATTTAATTCTAAGGGGGAAGGAATTGTAAGGTCTAAAAAAGTCAAATCTTCCGATAGGAGAATTATTCAAATCAGGTCTGTCTCAAGTACACGAGACAAATCAATTAAGTAGTCGCTGCCCAGAGATGATAGCTCTGGAGAATGACTGCAGCATAGGAAAATTTTTCCTAAATCTTTAGTTCTCTCTTTTTGGAGAAGCATTATGCAGATTCTGAGATAGTCTGCAGATTTCGTATTTGCTCGACCTTCTGGCTATAAAAAGCCAGGCATTGAGAGAGCTCGAGTTAGTCTTTATTTTGTTGTTGTCCCTCTGAGATACTTTCCAGAAACTTACCTTCGTAGATTATTCCTTAGTCGAGCATTCTCCTAAGACGGTCGTAGTTTAAAGAATTTCCTATGTCATAAATAGGAACAAACCCGAAGCAAATATCCCCTTGAAGGGTTTCCAAGGAGATAGATTTTTCAGACTTTCCTGACCAATTCCATCCTTGACCCCAAGGATATTTCTATTGTAAAGTCCTTGTGTAAACTCCGATTTATTCATAGTTTGCATCGGATTTAAATCCATCAATTTAGAATCACTCTTTTTGTCATCTTCGTCACTATTGTCACTATTGTCATATTCGTCAATACAGTCACATTCGTCACTATTGTCACTTTCGTCACTATTGTCATATTCGTCAATACAGTCACATTCGTCACTATTGTCACTTTCGTCACTATTGTCACGGTGCTCGTCACTCTTGTCTCATTTGTCCCATTTAACGGTTCAATTATAAACTCATATCCATTGCCTAGCACCTAGTTGTCCCTCATTGACACTAACCTGATTCTGTTCAGAGGATCATTTTCATCCTATAGTTTTGTAGGTATTAAATAAAGGCCCATACTACAATTTTACCTTACAAACTTTTCTATACATTATGGCCGAAGATCCAGTGAAAGTTAGTTTCTGACTGGGCCTTCCATCGTAAACTTGTATGCACCAAGGAATGTTAAGTAGCAGCGAATATCTTAGTTTTATCTATCTCTCTGTTGAGTAGAATGAACTTGGATGGAAAACTTTCTTTTGGATGCAACAAAAATTAAGTCCGTGTATTCTGCATGGAAAAAAGTAAAGCAATTTATCAATCTATAGCTCAAGTTTTTCAAGAACTATTAGGCACAAAACGAATTATTTTACTCGGCTATTGAACAATACTGAATCCATGAGCAGAATAGTCATTAGGTTTGCAGTACAAATGCAACGATACTCTTAAAAAAATGTTAGTAAAGCCAGAAAATTGTCCGTCTTAAAATACTATCAAGAAGCTTTCATTCAATATGAATACACGTTTCTTGTAAATTATACGACATATATTATATTACTTATTAACAAGGACGATCCCACAACTGTGCCAAAAATCATTACATGAAAATGAGCCTCATAATTCCCATCACGTCCTCCTTACATTCCTTTACAGTCTACATTTTTGCAATCCTACAGAATTCAAAATATTCCACATAATGATCTTAAATAAATAACAAAATTAGTTTCTTCACGGGTTTCTGCCTGTAGTAAGTTTATTTGGCAAGCTGAGACGAAACAGAAGTTGGATTTAGAAATTCATATGCTAAAAGTAAAACTTATTTTTGGAAAGTAACCAGAGAACTAGTCTTAAATTAGAGGGAACAACAGACGGACGAATAGAGTCCATTCCCCCTATTGTTCTCTGCTAATTATACTAAAGAATTATTCAAGAAGAAGCAGAGTACACAGAAGATGAGAGAATGGTGGACTGTGATATAATTTTAATTGGGCGTACAATACTAAAAGCAGTTAAATAAATTAACTTTGCACACTTACAACAGTGAAGATGGCCCTTTTGGTTGGACCGTTAAAAAGCTCTAGTTAAGAATAGTAAGTGAATGAATGGTACAGTCAAAACTTCAAAGGTACAGTATGGAAATTTAGGTAAGAGAAGAGAGTGCTGCATTCGGGACAGTTAATTTCGGAGAAAGTCTTCGTTTACTAGCTTAAAATTATGACTTAACTCGGATGAGTTTCGTAAATTTATTTATCTTGGAATCTTGCGCTTGTTGAAGCAAGCATTAAAACAAAATTACCCTGAATCTTCACCTATATACCGCCCTCGTTAATTATGCCGCACGTCTATCCTTAACATGTTGAAAGGGGTATCTCTCCCTTGCTAAATATATGCTTCAAAACATCTTTTTTCATGCATCATCTGCGGCATATGGGCGAGGATTTAGGATATTAACATTGCGGCGCTTAAATGTCGATAAACGTCAGATATAGGACTTGTAGTCACATCACAAGGAGCTTGCAAAGACACTTTTTTTTATCGAAATGATTCCTTCGATAAATAAAATATAGTATTGTTTTTACAAGTTTGATTATCTAGCTTAATATCTGTTAAAGTAAACGTTCCGAAAACTTAGCAGCAAATCGAGTGGATTGCATGTGGTGATAACATGAACACAAGAGGTACATCCCTTTAAACCTTAAGGGTTTTCGAGTTTGATCGTTAAATCAAACCCTTCAAAGAATGAGGTGGCCTTAGCCCTGATACGTAGTTACACTCAATTTATTCAGCAGATGAGAAAACTTATCATTTTATTTTCTGCCGAGCGTTCCTTCAACCAACTTGAAATAGATTGTACTAAACAATAATAAGTAAGTAAGTACCCCATCACAACTACCTTCGTATTACTCTGTAAAGCAGGAGTTTTAGTATTAGTACATACATATGGCCATGTTCTTCACCTTATAAACTGAGAAGAGTACATTTTGTACGTAATAGCACCCATAAATGGACGAGAATTCTCAGTACATCATTTTGAACCCAATTTGTATACGAAGTAGATTTAACGGCAGTTAAAAACACATCCATTTCTTTCCCCTATTTATGCGCTGCGTTCCGGGTCCAGGCTTATCACCAGATCATAATACTAAAGGATATGAGGAAGATCAGGCCAAAGTGATTGTATGGTTTATGTTGATGTTGCCAGCGGATTTATTTATTGCACCCTCTGCCCTTATTACACACTCAATTTCACCACGCTAGTTGTAGTTATATAAAGTTGTACCAAACTTTTAGACGCTCTACCTGATCGTGTTCCCGATTGTTTACAGCTTATTGTAATTGAAGGAACCGATGCTTCTTTCTTTAGGGTTATTTTGAGAGTTTTTGAAGTTGAATGGGACAGTTGAGATTTTTGGTGGTTGTAAGTTGTAAGTTCATGTGTGCATGTAGCAGGCAGCATAGTGACAGGCAGGTTGTGTAGTGTTCTTTTATGGGCCTTTGAATTTTACTTGGTTGAGTAACCACTGACCAAAGTAATAGCTGGACTTGAGTTGCGGTTGAGTTTTGAGCGTGAATTAATTTCTGTTAGTGAGCTTGTCAATGGACAGAAGACGAACGTGAGGGAATTGCTACTAATCCTGTCACAAACTTTTGTCTACAACTTTACCACAGCAAGTGCTGTATTTCCGTTGGGGTTTGATGCATCTCTTCTTAATCTCACTACGCATAGTAGGTGGATATTTAGGGTGTCGGGTATGCTGAATCTGAGGTTTGATACAGGGTAAAGTAACCAATTAATACCCGGGCTACTAAACAAATTGCGAAGGTTGGTACCCACCAATTTAGAGTTAGACTTGATAAGGCTACTAAGCAAAGGGGCTGCTATTAGAGGGAGGAATGTAGGGTAAAATGTATTAAAGGTAGATTGGAGGTGTAGAATATGTGGTTGTGGGAAAAAGCAGACAAGCGTTAGTTATTTATGCTGGACATGCATTTGTAATAATTTTTTTATGGTAGGGAGGCATTACGTTGCATACTTTGGACTATTTAAGACAAACGTGGTCCAGCACATGACAACCTTAGATGGTGGAGTTTCGTCATAGAAAGGCATGCTGCTCTTGCTCTTACAAACCGCAAACCCACTGAATTATTACGTAAAAATTGACATGGCTTAATTGGCCTATAAAGGAAGAACCTCAAGTCCTAATATTAACCCAGTAGTCGACAGTTCTATTTGATGCTTAAGAAAACTAGTACTTTCTCTCTCTCTCTCTATTTAAAATCGTAGTGTGCAAATCTTTGCCTTTTGCAAATCGATGCGGTACAGAGATGAAATCCAGAAATTGTTGCATAATCTATATTTATTGTGCAACTACTAAAAACTAGGCCCTGAAATGTGCTAAAATATAATAAGAACTGGAGATAGACGAGAGTAATGAATAAATACTAATGCCCAAAGGGATAATCTAGCATGGCTAGAAAGCAAAGGATTTCCATGCTTTGCATCTCACTTTTACTCGCATCACGAGACGTCGTCGTAGCTTTAATGCTAAATTTTCTCCTAGGGAATTCCTATTATAAATTAAACCAGTATCAAGATGATAATAATATCTTTCCTAAAATTTAATATAAACATATAATCCATGTTCTCCAGCTTGCTTGAACTAATTCATGGTATCTCGATGTATGTTTTGAGTTCTATGTATTTCAAAAACAGACTACACAACAATTTACCATTTCACTTTAAAGAAAGACAAAAACTGCATGCCAAACAACATGTTAAACAAAAAATGTACCCATTTCCTTAACTTAATCTTAAATTTCCACTTTCTTCGCCAAAGGTTAGCTGAGCTCACCGTATTTCAAATTATGCCTACACTACAAAACAATTTGTAACCCATCATCCAGATCCAACTCTCCAACAGCTAATTTAATTTGTTTCCCACAAGTTACCCTACGTTTATCAAGATTAGCTACTGTCCAGAGATAAAGTCATTCATCTTACGAACAAAAGATAACAAAAACATTCAGGCTGAACAAGCATAAACTTTTTCAACTTAATCCAAAAGAATAAACTTCAGGCAGAATGTCTGCAACACTTGTTTTTCTGATTCTCTACTTCTTTCATACACACTCAATTCCAATACAAACTACCATCTAAAGTTGCGTCGTTATCTTGTATGTATTTTACTTATGCTACCTTTTGTACGATTCTGATTGCTTTGAGCAAATAACTATTAAGTTAGCCCTTACTTTAGCTTGAATTGTGCTCATATTTATTTACAACAATCCATTGAAAATTGCTGTTTTCAGAAACATGCCCTTCCGCCTGCTACTTTTCCTACTTTCATCGTTACAAATAGTACGGCCAGACCCTGCATTGTCTGTAGACAATTCTTTGACATCTGGAGGGGGTAGTGTCACCGCCCCCTTAATGCCTCCAGAAGTCTTTTTTCCAGAAGCTAAAGTGGCCGTTATTGGTAAAGAACTACTTCCTGTAGTTTGGGAATCTTTGTTCCTTCCTAGGACCATTAAGATCACGGCTAGTACGACAAGGAGGAGAGCATCTGTCTGGACAAATAATGAAGTGGTTGGAGAGCAAAATCCAATTCAACTCGGAGTATTCTGGAAGTCTGGAGCAGGTGTTGTCCGCGATTCGGAACATTTAGAAACTCCAGCAGAAGGAAGAGATGAGGTTGGGCTTGTAGGAGATAATATGGTTATGGAGTCCGGAAAGGATTTGGAGGAGAGTATAAGAAATTCCAAGATAGATTATGAGGAGATCATGATCATGGGAGATGATGCTGAAGTTGACTTTGGAAGAGATCTTGGTGAATTGAGGTATAAACGAGCCTCTGAGATTGCTTCTGGTTCTAGCACGGATGGTGAATGTCCTTCGGGACTATTTCAATGCCGGATTGACCCCTCGTTATGTGTACCTCAAGCGGCTATTTGCAATGGGAAGGCTGAGTGTCCGGATAGCTCTGATGAGGCTGATTGTGGTAAGGAAGGAAAGAGTATCTTGACGGTTTTGGATTCAAAATTACGATTTAAAAAAGAAAGTAATGTTAAATGAGAATATGAAACCTTCGAGTAGAGATAGTATGCTTTTTTTTAAACAAAGAATTGCCAAATTGCTGACGATAAATTTGATAGTTTATGATTAAAAAAATATTATCCCATTAATAATAAATCTCGTCTAAATAAATCGCTGTACACAGAGCATCGTATTCAATGAGCTTAAAATATAATTTATAACTTCTTTTTAGAAAACCTCCACGCAAAAAAATATTGGGATATCTACTTCCAAAAAAGACCTGGAGCAGACTCTGGGAAAAATGACACATGCAAATGTAAGTACTTTTTGTCCCTTCATCTCCGACCACAAAGCAGATAACCACAAGAAAATGTTCTTTCCATGCTTTCTGGTAATCTAGAATCGCATACAATAATATAATGCTGCATGATATGATATCCTACCGATGCAACTTCCATGCACATGAAGTGTTGTTTTTTTCAAAGTCAAACTTATTTATCAAAAAGTTGATATGACTTTAGAGAAGAGGCTATAACCGTTACTTAAAGTTGTAGCGATATTTTCCGCCTTTTAATCAGACATTCTACCCGGAAACAACTTATCTTCTGGAGAGCAAACTAGCCTTGCCAAAAAAGATGTTGAGACTTCATCTTCATCGTCTTCGTCGACCTCGTTGTCTACTGCTTCATCAGCCCCTGTTTTTAGGTCTGGGGAAGCCCTCCTGGGAAGTTGCCATTGCTCAGTTGAGGAACTCTTCTGCCAAAATCTACATCTTCCTAATCTGAATATGATCCCTGGAGATGTGGTTTTCTTGTGAGTTAAAACAAGAAATCCTATTCCTCACGACTTAATTTATATTTGCTAAATAACTACACTTAAGGCACTGCATGCAATACATAATATTTTTTGTTTCGTGCATGTCTTAAATGTAACCTCAAACATCAACCCTTTAAAATGTAGCAATGCTTCTACTTTGTTCTCTAAGTATCAGCAGAACAGCACTTCCTGTAAAAATGGTAAGTATCATAATCCTTTATGTGCATTTTATATGCGATAGTACAGGTTTAAACCTTAAAAACCGTCCCAAGGTTGGCCAAATGCATTGCATATTGTCATGTTCCTTGTCAATCATGTTCTTCTATAATTACTTTGTGAAAGCCTAAACCATACAATGCTCCTAGTTGACAGTTTTTATAAATTTTTATTTTTATTTAAAAAAACCCTTTGGAACCTGTCCACTGTCCACTGCCTTATACTTCTACTACAAAAATGAGTTCATAGAATGTCACCAAGTTATACTAAAGTTACCCAAGCATATTACACAGACAATTGGTCATTGCAAAAGAAAGTGAAGCTAACTTGTGAGGATAAATTATATACATTTAAAAAATTACATAATTGCTAGTAAGTTAGTTCTCAAGACCAGCTTGAGAATGAGACCGGTAGTATAAATCCTGCAATTACAGCAGTAAAATAATAATACTTAAAAGCCATATATTAGCCATTAATGTGGTGAGCTTACGAATGAGATCATAGGAACTAAGGTAAAAGTTCCTTTCTAGTATTGACATTTACATTAAGTATGTATCTTAATTGAGCATACTATTCCCTTACTCTTTCCCATTATTTTTTCCTTGAAGTAAGGACATTTTTTCTAATGCTAAATTAATATCCAATCTCTGAGATAAGATTGAAAGCCTTAGCTTGAGCTGTAATTAATCAGCAGCCACAACATGCGTCTGAGATCAACAACGCTGGAAGGATTTAATTGTCCCATCCAAGTTAGCAGTACTAGTAACATTTTTGAAGGCACCTTGACAGTCCATGGATTGGAACAACTTGACACAGGCCCCATTAGGCAATTTAATGGATGAAAACGTATAACTAAGGTTTTCGCACTTTGTCCGAATCGTAGAAGTAAAGTTTGTAGCTGCAAATTACATAAGATAATAATAATAAAAATTTAGTACTTTTTCCAAATGCTAAACCATAAAACGATGTTTCATTCGAATGCTATTGAAAATTTACCTGTAGTGTGCAATGTAATATTTGTGCTACCAACAGTTGCTGTATTAGCACAAAGTCTCATAGAAGCGTGTGGTTTGATAAATCGGTGCTGCATTTCTGTAAGACTTCTATTGGTGACAATGGTAATACGGGTAGAGGAAACACAATTTCTATCAGCATACAGGTTTACACAGACTCCCTCCTTGATACGAATGCTAGATGTTTGCCATTCCAGAGCGTTGAAATTGGAACATTTGGATTTGGAACTGATTTGGATTGTTTCTGTAGAAGATTAAAACGGGAAATTATTAGTATTAAATATCCTTGTACATTTAACTTTCCAATTTCCAACAGACAAAATCATGGTCAAGTCTTAGTTCTGAGAGTATGAAACGATATGTTGTATATGAGCGAGCTAACCTTCAGGAGATTCATTATTTTGATTGAGTCTTGTGTAAAAAATAATGCTCGAAGAAGGTACGGGTGTCGGAGAAACTTCCATAAGTAGTGTGACTAGGACTAGACCCATTATTGTGATCAGAATGAATGTTTCCATTTTTTAAAAGTTATTTGGTATCTTCTTCAGCGTTTAGATAGCGATTTCTCGGTTTTTTTTCTGAACGTTATTCGAAGATTCAATAAAATATAATTCTCAAGTAGGTTTCTAAATGAATGGCAAGTTGCTTCAAGTTGGTCAATAGTTTAAAAGAGCTTCTTAAGGGTACTTTCGAAATTAGTATAGCTGATTTGTATGACTTTTACTTTTTCAGTTGTTGCTTTAGCAGATCCTAAGTGCTGAATGTGATCCATAATTTCTAGCAGTGGGATTTTATAGGAATAAAACATGATAGTCATATCCGGCCAACGCGTTTGGATTAATTGGTATCAATCAAATTAAAGTAGTATTGATCCAGCACGATTTGTCTCTTACGCCAATTATGAATGAAAGTTGTCGTCATCGTAGGTATGAACTTCAGCAGTAAGAATAAGAATCGACGTAATTAAAAAAATTCTTGTCAAATTTTTAACACCGAAATAATAGAGCGATAACGGAAGCTTTGGTATTGCATTTTTAAATGTATAAGTGAGGTTTGCGAACGCAAAGAAGCGGTACAGATGTGACGTAAGAACGATTTGTAACGTTGGTAAGCCGGACTTTCATGCTGCATCATAGATCTAGATCCTATTGACACTGACGGAACATTAACAATTAATACAACCTTTATACCTAATAATGCTTCCTTTGTGGTAATTGTAACACACAATGCACGCATTGACCTAGCCACACGCAGGAAACCTAATTTTAAGAAATGTTTCAAATATAGCCGTGCGTGCACGTCATCAACATCTAAAAATAATATGAACGATTCAGAGAGTTAGAAACATATTTTTCACCAACAATTTCCATCAGATAGGGTAAAATAATAGCAGTTTGTTAAAATTATAACTAAACAAATTCCACAGGACCAACTTAATTATTAGTGTCAATCCGAAATTGCTAAGTTTACATTTCAAAGCTACACTTTATAGTTGACAAACAAGCGTATTCTAATCCAAGTACATTTTTCGCATCTTGGAAGCGCTTTTACATGAAACAGTCCATGTATTGTGTCAGTCAACCACTTCATAATTATCTCCAAAAACCACAAATGAGTTTTACGTCCACCGCAAGAAGGAATAGCCCGGATTTATCAATTCCCAATCAGTGTCATTTATCGTCTAATTTTGTATACATATGCATTCCCTGCTCCGAACCACGACCTTGCTTTACATTGTGTGGCAATGCTATAACTTCTAAATTAATTAATTAAACTAGCTCCATCTTAGCTTTAATTAATGTGCCAGACGTTGAGTGGGGGATACCGTCAGTAGAAAGCTATCTACATCTCCATGGGATGTTGAATTAATGTATCCTTTTCAGTGGTTAGCGGACGGTATATACAGTGATATCATTGAGATTATTTTGGCTGAAACGGCACGGGATATCCTTCAGCTGCGTTGTCGGACTTGTTTTAATGACTATAACTAGAGTTATACTTAAGTAAACTTGAGTATTAATGATTATTCTCAAAAAAATAAAAAGGTTTGCGTTCGGCTCTAAGTAATATTTTAAACATTTTAAACCTTTCCAATTGAATCATTATGAAAATAATTTTTATTCTAGCATCAAAATAAGATCCATTCAACGACATTTTCATTTAGGCTCATCATCATCATTCCAGTTTTGCTTACTCAAATATTCAGACAGGTAATGCAGATTATGAATTGCTATAATAAAACAAAACATAATATCCATAATTGAAGTAACATCATCCTCATTATCAGATTATAAGTCCTTAAAGTTCTGCCAGGCCATTTTCAACAAGAGAATTAGTAATAAACAGTTTGGAGCTTAGCTCCCAATTATTATCAAAATTATACAAGTGTGCTAAAACAAACTACAAAATAGTTCGTCCACATTATAATGTCACACCCCAAATAATCCCTCCCCCCTGGGTATTATGCCCCACTACTTTTCCATGTTAAAATTATGAATTTGACCTATCTTGTCCATTTTAATACAATTTCTAAATCTTCCTTCGAAATAATAATACCCCAGATGCATTATTTCGGGAAATACAGTACGGTACTGTCTGGATCTATGATAAAGTGTCCAATTCTATAGCTCATTTTACAAGCTCAGCATTGTTCTTAGAAAGTCCCCTTGTTATATTTTGCATTCATAAGAGATATTCGGTCGGTCGTAAGTTCCACCGTCCGTCGTCCTTTCCCCTGATAAGGTTGAATGATTCTACATCGTTTCGTGGATGCTTTGTTATTATGAAGGAGCAGAGCCCCTTCTGCATGCCTCTTTATGAGCTTAGCTAATGTGGGATAATATAAAGCATAAATTAAAAATATTGCTTTCACTTCAACACAGTAGCAACATGTTAAATAATCCACCAAACTGTTTATAAGAGAACCCACTGCAACAATATACTGCTGTTTTGTGTTCATTTCGAGCGTTTATTATTAAAGTATTGAGCAAAACGATACATGTCTTGAAACCTTGCTCTCATCTTATGAGAGAAGTGTTTTAAGATGATAATTAATGAGCGTTCTTTTATGGTTAAGCAGGTGGTAAAGTACCCAGGGTTATATTATTATTATTAATTGATTTTCAGTTGAGCTATTTTCCAGTCCCAAGTTGATCCCTCTTTTCACACTTGTATTATTAATATGTATTTAGTCGTGAGATAATTACCGTTCTTTGTAAACAACCACGTTTTACCGAGTTAAAATCCTTTGATTAAAGATTAATTAGGATTCTCATGATAGTAATGGTTTCAACGATTTATTATATTAATCAAGCTTAGTCTTTTGTGAATTATCAATGGTTTCCTAATTATGTTGATATTCTAGTATGCTATATCTTTCATATGTGAGTTTACGGTATGAAGAAGTACGCTTAGTTATGATATAATAAATGTATTAAACTTCATAGAATATTCGTCCGAGTCAGAGCGTGGGCCTATTTGTCAAGAGTTGGATGCTCGCTCGGTAAGACTATTTATTTCGATGTCGGAAAAGGTTAGAATTGGCTGATTTAGCACTGGTCAGAATTTTGGATGAGCCAGCGATCTCTTTTAGTTTGGCCTTCTCCAATATAATAGGAACGAGACCTTAAGCGAAGCCCATAGGTCTTCGTAAAAATGCAATTCTTCTGTCTGCCAGCAAAGGTCGAGGTATTCAATACAGTTACAAAGATATTTCTAGTCCGCTAGAGAACCACCCCCCCCCCCGTGGTATTAAATAGAAGTAAACATCTATTTGTGGTATGAAAATTACAGCAGCATCACGCTTTTTTTAAAAAAAATACTGCCTCTTTCATTATGCTAAAACGCTTCTGAAAAAGTGACGTTCACTGTTGCATTAATTCAAAATCAGTTTTTTTTACCTCTAATTAGTATTTTTGTTGCATAATTGTGATTTTTCAATAGCCTAGAGCCTGATATGGTTAATTCCTCTTAATATAAGACTATAATCTCGTCTTTTTGTGTTCAGCCGTTAAGACGAAATTAACAGACGCTCTTATTTAGTAAAAGAGGATGTCTAATTGCTAAAGTTCCAGCGACTAAACTGTTATTTACTGTAATTATCGGTGAATCGTAATTATCTCTTTATGTGTCTGGTAAGGACTGCGGATTAGTTCACATCATAAGCAACTTAACACCCTTTTATTCCTCCAGAGAGCTAGAAAGCTGGAGCATAATAAAAAAAGTAGACGCGATTTTCTTAGTTAAGAAGGCACGTGAAAGCTAAGCCGTTACTAATGAGCTGTACTCTGGAAGGAAGTAATCTGATCATACCAAAGAAAAAACGTGTGATAAGTTTACTTATCGAAACAAAACAGAGATTTTTTTCTCCAGCGTTATCCTACCTGCCTTGCATGCATTATTTGTACAGAAACATTTTTATCCATGCTTCTTCTTACTACATGCTTATGTGCATGTGCGTATGTATCAAAATCCAACTCCAACTGAATAAATCCATTTAACTGCTTACAAGAAAAGATGTTAACTTAACTCTCCACAAAAGTACTTTCACAATCTTGACACTCACCATGAAAGCTTTTCTCTATTTAGGGACTTGAGTGGGAGTCGAGTGGCTAACCTGAGTTTTTTTATATCTGAAAACAACACTTCGTCAACATCAAACAACTACAACGGATCAACTTTCATGCAGCTCCAAACACTGTGAGTAAAGCAAGCATGCTTTTTATCATTCTTTGTTTATTAAGTAAAAACTGTTTTTGCAGCAGTTCTAGGAAATTATGGGAGAAAAATGCTTCAAGAACTGATACATTCGATTTAAACTGTATACAAATATTTGCACACAGTCATATTATTTTATATGCAACTTAAAAAGTAAAGCCTAAATGCTTTGTCCATCTGTCTCGTTTCTTGCATTATTGAGTTGAGTATCATGAGAGTAAATTCACTAGAATTAGCTGAAGAAGTAGAAGTATTTTCAAGTTTTAAACTGCAAACGTCTATAAACAAACTCACAGCTAGCTAAACAAATTTAGAGATAGTAGATCCGTTTGATATAAGATGAAAGTGAAAGCGTACGGACATAAATGAGCATTAATGCATGTAAAATTAAGTTCAGATTCTTGTTAAGGTCAAGTCATCATCCTATCATCATGTTTAAAGGCATTGATTCGGTTCACTTGATATCATTTCAGTAAATAATTGGTTGGGTTGCAGTACATTGGTTTATAATTTGAGCATCTGTATCTTCTTCATGCATATGCATGTAACACCCCATGAAATACCACATTAGGTTCGTCATGCGTCTATGTGTACTTGATTATAACTTTCACTGTGTTTTGGCCTGTTCAATAAGAGGCAGGAGATGAAGTAAGATACCTTTCAACTTCCACAGAACAGAATCCCTAGCCGCAAGTTCTGTAAACAAGATTTATGAACGATTCAGCAGTTTATAATTTTAAATGTAACATTCTAAAACAAAAGGGCATTTGCATTTCCATTACAGTTTAAAAGTTGTTATTTAAGAGGAATCCGAGGAAATTCTGTGATAAAAAATACAGAATAGACGCTCAAATAAATACGGACTTAATTATATAAATGTCTAACCCTTTCTTTTCAAATGTATTTCTCATTCTTTGAACCATTATTCACTTGGAAGATGGCTTGAACTTTTCATTGAAATGTTCAAAGAGTGAAACAAGTGTCTCGAGGCTTTTTATTAGCATCGAATAGGAACCCGAGCGTATAAAAACTGGATCTCATTAGTAGTATCTCTATCCCGACCCGAAAGTCGGAGGGAGCAGTCAGTTGCGTGAGTTAATGGGGGAGGAATAATGAAGAGTGAGAAGGTTCTTGAAATTTACAACCTTTGTAATTTGCTAAATGTTATGAATGGGACCAGGTCAAAGATTTATATGCACAGACTAAGCGGTTCATTTCCTGTTTTTTTCAGAGTAAAAGCATGAACATCATTTGAAAGTTATAATAGTTGGAGCTAGCAGTTCTTAAATTGTCCGGAAATTGAAATTTTTTTGACCCCGACCTCAAAAGCTGAGCGTTAAAGGAGACTTGAACTAACCGCAAGGTCACTCTTTCACTGCCTAGAAAGTACTATGTCTGACAAATATATTTTGAGACTTGAACAGAACTGGAATTACATTTCCGGGCCAATGAATTGCTCAGAAATGAATTGCTTTTATATGCATATGAGTTTTAAGAGCCATGTCTCAAGCACTAAGAAGATAGTTTCCAGTTCTAGTTAACTATAGGTAATATTTTAGCCTAAAATTTGCAGGTTTACGTTTTTATTTGAGAGACAGACAGACTTTTTGTCAGAGTCTAGTCTAAAAGTTGAGTTGGACTGGGGTTTTATTGGTACTACTGCGGTTGGCTAGAAACTTCAGTGATTCAACTTCAAAAGAACGATTATTGGTCTAGGTTATGCTTTGTGACAGACATATTATGCGATTGTTAGATTGACTCTGTACCTCAAGCTCAATCTTTATCACAGTTTTCAACACTAAAAATGGATTCATCTTGATTGTTACTTACTACTGTAAAAATATCGGTACAGCTAAATTAAATTGAATTTGTATTCCAGGATCCTTTCAAGCAACGCTCTGATTGAAATCCAGCCTGGATTATTTCATCCACTAACATCCTTGGAAGCATTGTAAGACTTTTAGAAGCTTTTGATTAAAGAATCAGTTTGTGAGATAAACTGAATCCAAAGTTACTCCAGCTTATTCCCATTTAAAAAAAGGCTTTCATTTGTTCATTTCCAATTTAGAATAAAAAGTAAACATAACTCTGATTCTGCCGTTTATTCCAGACACCTCACAGGCAACCGGTTCACTTCTCTCGGGGATCATTCTTTCTCCACGAACATAAAGCTCAAGAAACTTTTTCTGGGATATAACCAACTCTTGACCCTAACTAAGAATGCATTTTCGGGATTGCATCTACTGCAAGAGTTGTAGGTTTACTTTAGTAACATGTACAATTCCTATCATAAATAGTTCCGTCTAGGGTTGGCTTGGCACAAGCATCCACTGAGCCAGTAACCGCAGTTTTTACGGTCTTGCATAATTTTCCCAAAACCAGATAGCTTTTTTTTGGTAGTTACAACTCTAAAAGTTAAGCTGCAGTGGCCAAATAAAGCAAGACGCAAGTATAGTATCCCGTATATGAGCAGAGGTACTCGAATATTTTTTTTTGCTTTCAGAGACCTCAGAAACAACAAGCTGACTGGAAAGGAATCAAATTTATTTGTTGAGCTGAAGAACCTTCGAATTCTGTAAGCTTCCTTGGTTCATATTACTCGGAATGGTTATAGGCTTGGAACACGACTTAGCTGTCAGACTGACTTTCGTTGTAAAAAGAGAAAGTCTCGTATATAACTCGAGAATAATTCGATTAATTCCCAAGCTATTTTATGTTTTCTACCACGATAATTTACAGCCATTTGAGCTACAATGAGATCGAAAGCGTGGGTCGAGAGATGTTCAAGGGATTGGAGAACCTTGAGTTGCTAACTTTGACGAAAAATCGGATATCTTACATTGAGTCGGGGGCCTTCCAAGGAATGACTTTATTGAACCACTTGTAAGATATTTGGACTTAAAATAGTATCTACATTGTCTTATGCAAATTACAGATTTCACTCTTTTTACAATTTATGAGTCTTTGGAGGCTGTAAAAATATTTTTAATGCATAGATCAAAGTGACAGTGACAATTCTCCTTTAAATAAATTTCAGACTATCTTTACTTTATGTTTTATTGGCTTTTATACAGTTCCCTTAATCCAACACCCTTGTTTCATGGTTTATTAGTTTTAAGGCTCTGTCGTTGTCGTACAGAATTTAAGACGTTTCATTCCTCCGCTTTATGACTTACGACTTAGGAGGGACTCTTGACAGAATATATTAGGAGGCTTAGATTATAAAGAATAGTTTAGTGTTGCGTGCTGGAATTTTGCGTAAATGATTGTAATATAATGTTGCATAACTATCTGCAGATACTTATCCTTCAACCAGCTGGAAGTTGTGGAGGATCGTACTTTCTGTAGTCTAACTTCTCTACTAGATCTGTAAGTGAGAGTTTGCTTCATTTGAATTCCTTACTTACTGTATGACACTTTCGATGGATCTTATGGGGTATGTGTATTTTAGGGAGAAAGCTTACTGTATTAACTATATAAAGGAGGCTGAAAAGTTTTATCCTCTCCTGTTTGTCACAAATCATTTCTTTCGCTTGTAGATCTTGCATTGCACAAGCACTCAAGATCTGTGACGCTTCAGTGTGAAAGTCTTGTAGTTTTAAAACGTTGAGTACAAGCTGAGAAAAGTTACTGAGTCGTCATTCAGAAAAAGGGAAAGATTTCTGTGTAAGAATCTTTGAACTCAATGTATTTTTATAAAGTTCTAAAATATTACTATGAATAAAGCAATGGGTTGTTTTTGTTTGAAAATTTCATAATGTAATCTATAGAATGCAGAATAACAGAAATAAAACACTGGTAAATTGAATTCTGCACAAATTAGCCTTTCTGAGGTAAACGTGAATTTTACACAAATTCATTATCCCATTATCGTTGAAAAATACCAATTCCGTGCTAGAATCCCTTTACAACTTTCACCAAGTGAAAGTAAGCATGTTATTCTGTACAAAGATGGTATGCGTAACGATATGGATTTTCAATATTTCCTCGAAGTTCACATATTATACGCCTAATGAAATGGATACTTACTTAAAGTTTCCACATTATAAAGCTACACTCAAGCCTATTTCATGCTACGGTTATGTCGTAAACTCACCACTTACTTTCATTTTATGTAAAGTTGTAAATTATAAACTTAGGTGCTTGCTTATGTAAAGTTAGTGGCTTTTTTCACACTGGTGCTAGGTATTCCTTCCAGTATTGTCTCTAGAAAAGTTTTAGGAGTGGCAGTTCTCAGTCCTGAATTAAAATCCCGTTCAACTTTCCAAATCACCATATTTACTTCAACTTTGAGATGTTACGCAGGCAAGCCAATAGTATAGAATCCCTCAAAAGGCCGTACCATATACCAGTTTTATGTACTTTCATTCCAGGTTCAAGTAAGCGAAACCTGCCAAACGGTATTTATAAACCGTTTGGTTTTGCATTTACACACACGAAAAGCCTACTTCAGTCCAATGGATTATACGACGCTACATGTTTTTCAGAGACACGTATTCCACCATATAAACCTAACTAAAACATGATAAACTTATAGTTTAATTCCAAAGTTTGTATAGACACTCTGTAGAAGCCAATAAGGGACTACATATAGAGTAAATGCTTGTTTGAAGACTGTTCATCCATTAAATTTCAATTTTCTAATCTTGTTTTGTCGTATTACATTTCTATGCACGTCGTCATCCACACTACTACTACTACTATCGCTTCCCATTGCTATGTTGGTGTATTCAGGAATCTAAATGATAATGGAATAATCCGGATTGAAGCTGACGCTTTTGAGTGTCTGGACAGCCTCCAGTCTTTGTAAGTTTTGATTGTATTTACGTCCCCCCTTTTGCTTCTGTATTACTATCGAATTATAACAAAACTCTAGACTCTAGAGGTTACAATATTTCTGTTATCTATGCGTAAATTTGTGCACCCAAACGTATCTGTACTTTAGAGCTCAACTGCTTTCGGTTTCGATTGATTACAGCAGTGTTGAATTCTATTTTTACTGCTAATCCTATTTACAGATTCACTTTAGTAACTTTCATTGTAAAAATAACTTTTTCAAACTTTCTCCCGTTTATTTCTCTTTTAGTAATAGTTTAGTAGTAGGACTGAAGTTGACAATGGCTAAAGTTTTTAGTCCTGGTAGATATTATTAGTTGAGCGGAGGAAAGCTAAGTTTTTTCTGCTTGGTACTAATCTTGTTACTTATTCTACCACATCATTTTTAGTAGTATTAAGTACACAATTGTATTGAGTTGGAGGAATTTTAAACTAAATACAACGTCATCCTTTATTGGCTTAACTCTTTATACAGATTTGTATTTTAGGTTTCTTATCTCTCGTGAAAAAGGAACTGCAATGTAGTTCCTTTATTTGCTTTACTGTTGAAGGTTTGATTGATAAGAGAGAGTTTTAAGTAGAACGCCTTCAACTTCAAATGGTTCGGCTAATATGTTCCCTCACAGCAGTATTTTTTGTACAGGGTTTTGAAAAGGAACAAGTTCGGTGAGCTGGACAACCCCAAGGAAATATTTGCTAATCTGTCGAAACTTCAGCATATGTAAGTCTCTGTAAAATCACATACGCTAAAATATTTTGAGTTGTAGATGTTCTAAGGGTAATGTAAAGTGAAAGTACATAATTTACTGCTCTAGTTTAAATATTTTTAGTGCAAATAATAAAGCAACAATATCCTTACTGGACCGCATGCATATAGATTACAGAATTTATACTTGTTAATACTCAGGATATTCATCATTTACAAAGTTGATTTATTCTTTTTACTTGGAAAAAAAGTTAATGAAGCTCCAAAAAAGCTTATACAACATAGAACTCTGCTTTCTCTTTGCAACTAACGAATAATACATAAAAGCCTAACTTTCTCTTTTGCAAAGCGAAATAATTCATTCCTTGAAATGAACCCATGAAATGACTACAGACGTTGTAAAAATCCCAACTGCAAATTACTTTTCCACTCAATTTAATATACCTAAAATGGAAGAGTTATGTAAACCACTGCAGTAAAAAAAAGTCTTTTCAACTTTCTCCACTAATGAAATCCTCGTTTCATTATTACCCTCACTACTCTTCCGTATTTACAATGCTATTCTAGAGACTTTGACCAGTTTTGGATGTGCTGGTGGGCTCCGCAAGTGAGGAACTGCGAGCCTAAGGGAGATGGAATCTCTTCTGTAGAAAACCTACTGGATAACATCCTTCTCAGAACTTGGTAATTGTTATTTGTCCGATATTCATCTTAATTATCCAAAAAATAAGCCATCCGTTAGACAAAGCTCAATCCGCATACCCATTTATCCTTCTCGGATTCACAATCCGTTCCACGCGTACACTTATTGGCATTGTGTTACTTAGCTTTTTTCCACTTTTACCAGTAAGCAGGAAAGGTATCTCGTAGCTTCCAATTTACCGTTTGATTTATCTCAACTGAATGCAATTAGCCTAAGCTCTCAGATTTCTTTCTAGTTGGTAAATCTCGGATTTGAAACCGACCAGTAAAAACATGAGCTTATTCCATAGACAGGTGTATTATTCTACACTACAACATGGAAATAGACATGAGTATAGAACTCGAGGCAACTTTTACTTTTACTTTTACTTCCAGTTTTTTGCGAGGTAATAATAATAAAATAACCCCCCAGTTAATGGGTTTATCACTAAATTTCCAGCCACTATCTCATAAACTACAGTAAACGTAAATAAAAAGTTTTTTTAAACATTCACTTCGTCAACGACGCTAGTCTCTCAAATGGCCAACATCCTGCTTTAAACTTCCTTAGTTTACAAACAACTGTCTCTTATTCTTCCTTTTCGACACTTTTATAAATGAAGGACGGGGTTATGTCATCTGAGCATTTGATGGTCTGTTTGTTTTTTACGTTTCACACTTTTTTCTAGTGTCTGGCTAATGGGGCTTGTGGGCGTGGTTGGGAACCTATTTGTAATAGTAAGTCGAATGGTACTCCGCGAGAAGAATCGGGTACATTCATTTTACATAAAGAACTTGGCTGCAGCGGATCTTCTTATGGGAATCTTTTTGCTCTCCATTGCATTCCATGATGTCTCCTACAGGGGCGAATTCTTGGCAAGACAACACTCCTGGCGACATTCGCTCACTTGTCAGTGGTCTGGTGAGCCGCTTTTTACTATAAATTGTATAACTATAGGCTATAGTTTTAAGTTCATTAAAGTAAGGAAGCGTTTCACAAAGCGTAGCTATCCAAGTGATGACGGGGAATGATGATAGGATGATGATGGCAAGTATGAGTTTATGATGAGGGTCATTAGTGTACGTGGAGGTTTATCACCCCGATATACATAGCCAACTGTGCGAGGGTATCTTATCTCCACTTTGTTTTACTTTGGGAGTAAATCCGCAGAGGAACTGGTTAAATAGATATAAACTGGGTGGTTATGGGGTTGACGTGTGTAGAATTTGAGTGAGTGGAAGGATCTGGGGGATCTTTTGCTAAATAAAATTATGAAGCCTAGAGCCAAACCACTTGCAAGAAAGAGGATAAAGCTTTGGGGAAAGTTGGGCTCATAATTTGCAGAAAAAGTATTGAAATGCCTGAACAACTTTATGAAATCTACTAGGTACTACTTCCAATGATGCTAGAAAGTTGTAGGAAATTGTAAAGTTGTAAGAAATTGCAAAGTTTTACTGCATCTTCCGGTTTAATTATCTTGGGGGAAAATCATAAACTGAAAAATCTTCTAGCCCTAGTAAAGCTGAATTTACATGCATTTTGATGAAAAAATAAGACAAAAATATTGAAATGTCTTTGACTATTGAACGGGCAAGATGAAACCGGAAATAGGTTGGTATTATGTTAAAAAACGCTCTTTTCCCCGACCAGGCCTCCTCAGCACTCTAGCATCGGAATCATCGGTTCTTATCCTCACTCTGATAACCCTCGACCGCTACCTGAGCATCGTGCGACCGTTCATCGAACGACGGAATGCGATGATTCCAGCCATTGCTTTTATTCTGTTTCTTTGGGTCGTTTCTTTCCTTCTAAGTTATGCTCCACTTTCGGGGTTGTTTCCGGGTTATTTTGGATCTACATTTTACACAAGCAACGGATTATGTTTGCCCCTTCATATTCACAACCCTTTTGACAAGGGTTGGGAGTATTCTTTTGTACTTTTTGTAGCGATAAATTCCATTGCTTTCACCTTCATTTGTTATGCTTACTGGAGGATGCTGAGGATTATCCAAACTTCTACAACTTCGATTAGAAGTACTCAGCAGAAACAGGATGGGATGTTGGCCAAGAGGTTTGGCCTGGTTGTGATGACAGGTAATGAGTCAGTTAGCTTTTATGATGGTGAATCGGTTCTCATTAATCCAAATTTCACAGATTTTTTGTGCTGGGCACCTGTGATCATTTCAAAGACTTTGGCTATGTGTGGTGAGTTCTAATTTATTTAGCTTTTTAGAACTTTACACAGGTTTTAGCTCATTTAAAACCTAATAATCCCTTTCAGTTATTTCTTTTCGATAGGCTGTCCACTTGCAAGTTTTTTTGCTGTGTTATTTTTATGGATTCTTCAGAGATTATATCGATCCATTTGAATATCGAGTATCAAGTATACACAGGACATGATGGAATTAGGGCTCTTTTTATTGCTTATTTTATCTAGTTTATTCCTTCAAAGGAAACAAATAAAGTCTTTACAATACATCCCAATACTGTACTACTTCCTTGTTAAATCTCAGCGAAGTTCACAGCTAAATAATGGTCGTTAAAGACACTACAGAATTTATTATTCCTTGTGACCATTTGGCAGAAGGCAAAGTCAGGAAACCCGAAGCGTAAATTACAGTATTTCAACTTCGTGATAATTAAAAGCTATTACAAACCGTAATTCCAGGTGTGCAGATCCCATCAGACTTTTACGCTTGGCTAGCCGTATTCGTCCTTCCCGTGAATTCAGCACTGAATCCAATTATTTACACTTTAACCACCAAACTGTTCAAGCAACAGGTAACGGTTTGATTTCCTACAAAAACCGTACCACTGATAATATAATATACAAAATAATAAACCAGAACGGACTTGTTTTAAATCATACTTTATCAGTCTTTCTTATCTCAAAACTCTTGATTTTATGGAAACATTACTATTACGATAGGTTGCCCATTTCTCAGTCGGCTTCCGGAAGCGTCTCGGTCTAACCACGGACGACTCCACTACTTCCTCCTTATTCTACCGAAATCGTATCTCAAGGGTAATTTATCATCCCTTTATATCCACCCCTGATTATCCTACAACTCTTATTAAAGCCATTAAATTGCCACCATTGTACGGATATGTTACTTACTACTTATCCTCTAAACATAAAATTCCAATTCAATAGAAAGAAACCTGTAACTTATTACATATGCGCTGCAAACTACCACCTCTAGATAATATTTATAGCTCTTTCCAAATTTCCTCATTACTGATTCTGTTTTTAATCAATTTCCCGTAGACCCTGAATACATCTGTAAGTGGCTCTATGATGATGAGCACAAAGAGGAACAGTCGTATGGAAAGAAATCCCCATCAACAGATAAGAAATCGGTATACCGTAAGCGCAATCAACTGCGTTGTGGCAAGCAGTACGGGAATGGGACTCCAGTTAAATAACGGACAAGCCAATCCCGTTGAAGCTTTTACCAACGATGTAATTACCGAGGATAGAAAAGGTCTTCAGCATGGCTTGGCTGAGACTCAGACCTAACTTACACGCAAGGGAAAGTTACTTTACAATGGCATTTATGGATCCGAAATTGTAACGTAACAACTTAACAAATCCCAACCCTCCTGCCAGTAAGTGGAAGTTTTTAACAAGGAAACTGCTGCCATGAGTGAAAGTCTCAACCTGAAAGTGGAATCAGAGCAATCAGATCTGAAGAAATTGGAGAAACCTTGCGAATAGAGATGAAGCAAGAATTGAAATTTTGCTGAGAAACTCAATCCCAACTAACCATCTTACCGTTAGTTTGGTGGTGTAGAGATAGGCTTTATCTGTGAAGTGTGGCGATTGCTCTGCCTCTAAATTGCATTGCATTGCAGAAGACATGGCTAAGTTCGTAACTCTAACGTAATGACCTCGTTGTCCTGTCCTAATCTGTAAACATAACCGAATCCCTTTTACTACGACTACGGCACATGGTTATTTATTTTGTACATTGTATTAAATTCTAGCCTCCCTTTTCACTCACGTATTAATGTTAAAATTGAAGTAGGATTAAAACCAAGTTGTATATATGGATTTAAAGCATGTTATCGTGAATTTTACGCTTGATGCGGTATGTACCCTTCCTTACCGGTATCCACTCAGTTTGGCAAAAATTCGAACTTAAAAATCAAAACCAAAAACTCACTGTGACTGTGGCAAAACTGAAAAAAATTAGAATTTTTAAAACGCTGAAGTGGCAAAATTGGAAAAATGATTAGCTTATCAGCTCAATCTGCATATTCTCATATTCCTCGCTCATTCTCTGAGATCTACGATACTCAGTCCCTTTCACTGCCTTTAGTCCTACTCCAACCTTCACTAATTCATGATGGGTTCTTCATACGTTGAGTACTATTGTAGGACTCAACGTAGGAAGACTAATTCGAATCCAAGCATGTGGAGATTTTTAATTAACATACAAAACGAGCAACAACACGTTGAAAATACTCTTGTTAAGCATAATCTTCCACTTAAAAAAAACAATTTCGCAGGTATGATTATAAGTTACGCGAAATTTGTCAGAGTTACGGTAAAGAATGTAAAACGGTTCTCCAATTTCACGTTTGGATTAAAAAAGTAGCTGAGAGGGTTCCAATGAATTGAGATTGTTTAAGCTGAGTTGAATTGTTGTAAGATAATAAACTGACTAAATGTTGTTTCTGATAATTTGCCACTTTGCATTTTCATCATAAATTACTTTTTTGCCACTTTGCAAAAGCCATTGAAATCGATTGCCAATGTCAGGTGTTTGGTTTTGCCAAAAATGGAGTTGCCAAACTGAGGGTGAATCAAAATGATACCTGAAACCTGCACCTAGAAAAGTATTTAATAAATCCGTTTCAACCCATCTGAAATGAAGTTTTTATTCTGGAGCATAAATGTATATTACTGCAAAAAACTCTGGCTTTAAAGTCTAATCAGAGGGTAATTCCAGTAAAGTCTAGAAAATAATAAATAATTGCAATTAAATGCAGACGAACCTTATATTGTTTCAATTTGAAGATAGGCTTAATGAATAGTTCCAAAAAATTATTTTTGAAGTCGCAAATTAGCTCAAAGTTAGAAACTATTCAATTAAAACCTTTCCTTATCAACTAATTTTAAAATATGTGCCATACTGTCTAAAGTTTTTAATTACTCGTAAAATGATGGCAGTCTTCACATTTATCTGAATAAAGTTTTACAAATTGTTACAACTAAACGGGTGCATTTTGATGTAAAAATGAGGCTAACAAATCTAAAACCCCTCAAGCTTTCAGAGAGACTTTCTCCGAAAACCGGATTGTGGATAAACATTATTCCAGGCTTGAGAAAGTCCGTTGTCTCGCCCCTTGTTCATGTTGAATGGAGACCCTTTATATCAAATCATAATGGACCATTTTTGTCACAGCCACAATGCCTAACTAATGTCTATCCCGTCTACATATTCTACAATTCTATTTTCTCATCATTCGTAAACACGTTTTACTTTCACTTATACTTTCACTGCAGTTTGTAAATGTCTACATGTCTGTTACAACCAACATCAAAGGAGTATCTAAAATCTAACTTGGATCTATCTAAGTATCCATGTATGTATTTCGTGGGAGCCCTTCAAGGGATAACCAAACCTTTAATCTACTACTGAGCTACTATTCATACTGCTATTATTACAGCAGTTATTATTATTATTACTAGATACTTACTACCTACAATGCTACTACAATGTTACTACTGCTACTATTGTAAGCTTTCTCAAACGGGGCTTGGAAAAAGATGTAAGATATTTTATATGAGTTATCGCAGTAGTAAAAATAATAGTGCATACTTCAGTATTACATAAAATGATATGCTAGCATCTGAAGCAAAGTGAAAGTACTTAGGGGACGCGTAGAATAAATGATGATGTGGTGTGGTCTCGAGGGGAACAAATCCTTTGTTTGGTGATAATGTGGTCATTTTTCGGAGCGAGAAGATGTTATTTTTAAAAAGAAATCTTGGACCTGCCTTGACATTTTTATGGAGATTACTTTTTTTTGAATAATGATTGTTTTATGCATGCGTGTGATTATTTTGTTGGAAAGTTAGTCGAGGAAAGAAAAGTAATAATAGTTAACCTGTCAAACTTTCTGAATACGATTTTGTCTTAACGTCTGGAGGTAGGAATTAAGTTTTCATTGTACTATAACAATCCACGAAAAACGCTCAATTTGTCCCGGTTCATGAAAATCAATTTACCAACGATAAGCTCAATTTATGAGTACATAATCTTACACAATTGTTATTATCTCATGAGGACAGCTAAAATAAATGGCCTTTAAATTACTACTACACCCGGTTATCGTATTACAAGGTCGTAAAAACCGAGCTCTCTAAATCAAAAGTGAATTACTATCAGATCCGCTTAATGAAGTATAAATCTTTGAGGGAATACTGCCACTTTTGTAAGGTTCGAAAAGATAAATAAGGGGGACAAGTCCCACAAACTGCAGACGGGAATCTTCCGGATGTCTTTTTTACTTTTGTTGCTTGCTGACTACTAGTCCTACTACTACTACTACTACTACTACTACTACTACCACTACTACTACTACTGCTACTACTGCCACGACTTCCATAACTCTCTATGTATGCATGGGTTCTGCTACAAAGTTGTGAACATGGTCATATTACTACCGTGAACTAGAAAAAAGTGTCAAAGACGTTGTTTCTTCAGGCAGGACGAATCCAACCTTCGTTTTTACTTCTGTTTCTTGTCTCTCTAGACGATTTATTACTTAACTTGAGCTCATGACAGGAGCCCAGCCAGTACAGAACAGATATAAGATTTGTTGTTGTCTCGTTGGCGTCGGATCTTACGCAGAAATATGCTTGCAGAAAAAAGTTCTCTTTCTCCTACTATATTTTATGATGTAATCGCTTCAGTCAGTTGTAAATATATTGAAAGTAAGTATTGTGTGGTAAAGAATATTCTGTAGTAATAGAGTTTCATTCTGACCTCGGAAAAAGATTATCTGAAGAAATGCTCCCACATCAATTTACTGGTAACTGGATCCGATACTTTTAACTTTTGTAAACAATTCCTTAGAATAATAAGTTGTGTACAAATATCCCCGATCCCCCTTAGATAAAGTACTTTACATTCACTATTTCTCAAAAAAAGACTTTCATTCAATGGGGAAACGAAAAATACTTCTTTTAAAGGCTAGGAAGATGGTTCTATACAATTCTCAATGCACAATAGACTGCAAAACGGGAGGAAATCAATCTCTGTCAGGTATACAAAGCCTTTCAAATAGCAATTTTACCTATTTACACAACTTTCTTTACAATCACAACGGCCCCATCAATACAAATAAACTAACCTAATAGATACAGCGGATTCCAAGCTCTGAAACACCGCAAATTTATATTAACTTTGGGAAAGTGGCTATTCAAAGAAATAAATTACTTCCTGTAGTATATTACAGAGTCACTCTTCCACCATTTGATATTGCACAAATCCAAAGGAATTTCCCCATGAATCGCTACAGGTTAAGCCATTCATCTGCTCCGTCCTCCATAAGTTATGTCTTTGAATACTTACTTGGAATTGGAACTGCAACAAAGTGAAGCAAGTTCCTTAACTTATTTTCAAATGTATACTAAAATTGCCTGCATGTAAAAAAGATCTAGCATTCGAAAGGAATTCGGCTTGGTTCAAGAATAACCTCCCTTCCCTGATATGTCTGTTTGAGGACGTCTCCCAGTTGCGATCCCACCAACTATTCTAAACTATGCATTTTCAGTTTTAAAGTTTTGGCCCTTCCGTCTTGAAACCATATTTATACCAGTCAAAAGTCGTTTATTTCCATATCTAAATCGTTTTTCCTGATGTTTCTGAAAGATTTTATGAAGTTTTATCAAGCTTAAAGTATTAAAATGTCCTCTTAAGAGTCCCTGAATAATATGTGATTTTTTGGTTAATTCATTTTTAATGCAAAATATCCGTTAGGTTTGTTAGCAACAAGCATGTTAAATCATGTCAAATTATTTTCATTTCATGCAGTCGACTCAAACCCGTTGAACTTCTTTCCCTCATCAGTACACTCGCCCTGATTCCACGCTTTCCCTACGTACATAGTGCAAGCAATGAAGCAATTCAATAAGAAAAGCTAAACGCCAGAAGGCCATAACTTGGAGAGATAAATGGCCAAAATCGATTTCCTATTTCGACTGTCACAGATTTATTTGCACGAAAATAGATCCAGATAGCTTCCTAAATATGGTCTCATCCTTCCACGACACGATGGACCGGCGAACGAGTATATTTCAATTGCCATAAACTCCAGTCCATTTTTTCCATTTCATGATCAACTGAACCTGACTGACTACTAAGTTCCACCCGTTCAATAATACCATGCATGTGAAGTCAATACCATTTTCCATCTAAACTATTTAGAGTACTTTGGCCATAGAAGAGCAAGCACGGTTCCCTTCTTCGTGGTTATCAGATTCAGTTGGGAGCAGAGAAAGCCACCCTCGCAGTAGTAGTAAGCTCAGTAAAAGTTAAGTACCTACTTTTCTTTAAAGGACCGGACGAACATAGTAATACTCGTCCTAAAACTAGCAATTTACCACCAAGGAAATATTTCAACCATCCCTAAACCCATATTCCAGCTGAATAATATGTAATAAAAACTCCTGAGAAATACCTGCTTAATAAGATCTCCAATTTCTTCGGAAATCTTTATTGGCTTAGGGAGATTCAGGAAGGCCTAATTGTTGCAGATATAATTAATTTCAGTTGATGAACTCCAGCTAGGTAAAAAGCTCGTTAATTCCATTACATTGTTCTCTTCATGCTTTTAACAAAGCAATGGTGTTTTACTTCTGTGTATTTTTATGCAACTGAAAGAAACAATGAATCGTCTATCTTCAATACAAATATAGTAGCACCCCATTTATTTTATTACCTTATAATACTTTTCCATTGCACAAAAAAACCCATTCCTCAAAATTTATTCAAAAGCACTCAAAAGTGTAATTCATATAGACCTGACAGAGACAGTGCAAAAGCTAGTAATTTATTTCCACACTTCTAAACCCCGCAGGACTCACGTCATCCAGATCCAACCTTCTCAACCAGGTCCATGATGGTTACATCTAGTGCATCCATGAATACTCATCTTCACTTACTTATTTTACATTACTTCTAATGTTAAAAATAACTACTGAAAAATAAAGCAACATATCCATTAATACAGCCTAACATGCATTTTAACTTAAAGCCGCAGCCAAAACTCTCCTTCACAATAGAATATGAAGAAAGGTTGGTAAAAAGACAATAAGGATGATTTCACCCGAAAAGAATAGCTACTGAGGGAGTGCTTCCCACTTCACGGTGCAAATTCAACCGGAGATGATATATCTTATTTGAGAACAATAATTCACCCGCATCCTTCACACAAAAAGGAAGTAAAACTTGAGCTTTTTTACAAAGAAATAAAAGAGTTTAAAATGTTAGCACCTTTTGAAGATGAAAACCTCAAATGTATGTAACGTAGTATTACTGTATGCATTGTAAGTAACAAACCCGATAGGATTACTGCCAAAGTTGAGAAAAAATGTAAAAGAAATATTTACTTTCCCAGATAGATAGAACCCTTGCACTTGCTTCCTTCATTCCAGCAACTAATTTAAAAACTTACTTGTATCTAAGCCAAGAAATACTGTTTCTTAAACTCTTCTCTGTGGCAAGGAGAAGTCAGTATTGTGGAAGTGATAAGCAACATAAAAGAAATAACATATAACATCAGTTTGATGTTAGTTGGACGGTTTTTCTCATCATAAATCACCTTATTAACTATACTCTTATCATCCTTCAACTAAACTGCACTATTCTTTCCAATATTTCTGTCTGTAGAGACTACTAAGTTGAAGGGGTGCGAGAAATCCCGATTACGCTAGATGAAAAATCGCCGTTTGAGAACTTTCCTGGCTCAAACTCCTGAACTATGAAATAAACGTATTTCTTAGGAATCTAGCACCAGGGGAAAGTTGGCGAAAGTAAGATATTATTACAGGGAGATTTGCAGAGAAGAAAAGTTGAAGAGGAATCTATGACGTTAGGCCCGAACCACATTTTTCATGGCAAGATTGATCGAAGGGTACAAACAGGGGTTACCTTTTTGCCTAACATTTTACATTTTATTGAAGAATTTCATATGAAGCTAACGATAGAGATAGAGCATCTCGTAAGTTCCTACACTTTCCGCATCTAACTCTTCATCTAGGCATATGGAGTTAAGCTTGATAATAATAATCGGTCAGTTGTTCCTAAAATTTCAATTGTAACGAATTAAAAAAGCAACTTCATTATTATTTTTTTCAACGAACATGCTTGCACATTTTAATACAAAATAATGAGAATTTTCTTTTTCAAAATATTATCATACCGACTTTGTAAATCATGGTTAAAGCTTTGTAACATATATAGATACATGTGCATAGTACCCAACTTAATACCTTATTTACTTACCCGTTCGTTCAACCTCATGGCCAAAAGCTCTCGTTCACCAAAAAATACTTCCAATCTCATTTTAAGCATCCTTTTAATATTTCACTCGAAAAGACCCAATAGTATGTTAAATTTAACACTACCTCTAAACTATGGTGAGCCTATAGTCCTTATTTTTGCAAAGTCATGAGCATAAATTTCAGTAATACAATTTTTAAAAAACATCCCCACTTTTTCACTCTCTTCTAAAAACTCTTTCCTGCAGGGAAATCAGACAGAAACAAGCTTAGAAATCCACAAAAACTGCAAGAAAGGAAATCCGCCGGCACAAAAATAAAGTCACAAACATCGGCCCTGCATCGTACGTCGGAAAGGCTTTATTAGATTTCATGTCAGATTTGGAAAAATGTATTTCTCCTGAAGCGTTCCATATTTCTATCATAACTCCTTCCGCAACAACAATACCGAAAGTACAAATAAAGTATAAACACTTTCTCCTGTCTGTATGTTCTAGGGAACCGAAAAAACGGCTTACGAACTAGATACTTTTATGCATCTCTCTCTAAGTGAAGTGACCTGCTTTCATATTTTTGCTGTTCTGTCCTTAGTCATTGTTTAAGAGTGCAGTCAAGAAATTATATGTCTTCTATAAAAAGATACGTCTCTTTGCTGCAAGGATCAGCTTGACATCGATAGATTTGATGCATTAAAATAAAAAATGACGTCTTTCATTTCGTTCTTCATTACACTTGATTGCATTATCGGGTCACAATATTATTATTGTATTTACTGAAGTCCTATACCATCTAGTCAGTTTGGTCAAAGCAGTTGCAGTTAGAGCAACAATCCCGACAAGGCCTTCTT
>JAQFZX010000377.1:0-63395 GCA_034682405.1 Hydroisotoma schaefferi | reverse complement strand
AATTTTTAATTCGAAGATGATTCGAAGTTTCGAAATTTTTTTTTTGGAAATGTATGCAAAAATGGTTTATCTAGGATCTCCTAAATTCCCAGGTGCGCGCCATGCTTAGTTTCCGCGCTATAAATTGCTGAGTAGAGGGGAGGACAATTGTCCACCCCGTTCGGTATGGTCGGGTTAATCAAACTGTATACGAAAGTCGACTCTCAATAATTGCCGTCTCTTCTTATAATTCGTATCCCATGCTTGGTTTTTTCTCTCAAGGATGTAAAATATACTAGACTTATTGCAAGACTACAAGATGAATGAGCCTAGTATTTTAATTAGCAAAGGTTTTTTAAAAAAACGTCTTATCGTTAAGTTTTAAGAGACTTAAAAGCGTAAAACTGCATGCTTAGGGGAGAGAGATATGTGCGATATGGGATAACTTGCAAACATTTATCAGTTTTTGCTGTTGCTATCCCTAAGCACCTTCATTAGAGCCACTTTTTCCAGCCATCCTAAATTTTGTAGACTTGTAGAATATTTTGAATAAAAAATTTCGAAACTAAAACAAATAACATAAAATAAAACCTACCTGGCGCCATTGAACTATTGATTTTAAAATAAAATAAAGACTTCATGCAGCAAATGAAGGGAAATCTTTGATCTACAAAGCTCAAAGTGTTCCGTGCCTAGCCTCCCTTCTTCCATGTAGTAAAGTAGAGAAGACAACCAAAGGTTGTTGAGAGAGAAAGAGAAGAAAAAAGCCAAGCTAATTAGGAGTAAATGGGGGAGCCGTAAAACCCAACAATTGCCTGAAGTATATGACATAATGCAAGAATAACCATGCATAAGTTAAGCATTAATACAACATTAAGTTCAAAATGAGAATGGAGCAGGCGTGTGGGTTCTTTTGTTATGAAATCCGGTCCTTAAGATCTCTCCACCAACAGGGATTTTAGAGAGATGCCTAGACATGGAGAGAAAGAATGTGACGACGGCCAGGTAAAGTTTATGAGACTCTTTACCTTCCCTAAGTAAACAATCTTGAATGTATAAAATAGCTTATCAACAAAACATAATATTCTGTTAGGCTGCCACTTCTATGAAACCTGTCCAGTAGTAGTAGTAGTAGTAGTAGTAGTAGTAGTAGTAGTAGTAGTAGTATCCATAAAAGTAAAAGGGCAAAGGCAATACCACTTTTTATTTCGTTTAACGTTTTTAGCTCAAACCTTTTAATAAGCCCCTTGAAGAAGGGTTAATAAGAGTAAGTAAGGATGGTGCTCAAAGGATGTTATGCATTTTTTCTATTTTCTGTCTTAATATACTGTTTTCTGTATTGTTTTTCTATCATTGGGTTCACGAGTAGCCCAACCTAGAGTAGTACTGGTCAAAACTAAGCAGGAAAAAGTAAGTGAATGTATGGTATAAGCATTTCAGTGGCATGGCGTAAAACATTTAACACGAGACTGCCTTATGAACAACCTCGTTACTCTAAGTACAAGGATTTTAAAGAGGATTTTGGTAACGACTCTACGACTCTGACAAGTTGGTTGGTCGGTTTGGTCGGGTCTTCTCTTCTGAATATATGGCAGAGTGGATAATTAATTGAAGGGTCAATATAGTGAATGTTTTTAAAAACAAAAGGGAGAGTATGTATCGTGAGTCAGGAGCAGGATACTTCCTTGGTAATTTATAGGGGGATAAATGACAAGCATAAAAACCACCGAGAGATATCATATCAGCCTAGTTTTTTTTGTTTGCTATAGTTCTCCACGCCATGGCCATGTACATTTTCGTTTTAGCAGTAATACTTTAGAAATATCTTAACAAGAAGGGTTTAGAAGGATACAGTAGACTTATTAAATCAAATGTTCATATAGTAGTTATTTTCAACGGCGTAGAGGAGATGAGCTGTAATTGATATGACTAAATGAATTACTTTAAATGCAATGCATTGCTATGTGCCTTTCTAAACATTTTGGGTTAGCGTATCGAACTCTTCTGATTAATTCTGGCTAGCAGAAAATAATCATTAAATTCGGAACAAGCTTGGCGACGAACTTTTTAATTTTTCCTAGTGCAATAGTAATACTTTCTAAGTTAAAGTTAGAAATAATTAAGCTTGTAGATAATAGAACTGATGCTGCGCCAGTAATGTTAACTTGTTATGCTCGAAATAACGAGCACACTTTATTGGCCCACCGTTGAGGTTAAGTAGACACATTTGTCAAGGGCTGGAACATCTAAATTTGTCACTTAGAGTTTAAATGGCCTCCATAGCAAGCGATATGCAATCCTAGCTTCTTTTCGTATTGCTTATCTAAATGGGGATATTGCTTAAGCACTTGGTACATTGTTGTCTAACAACGCAACTTCAGGGAAACAAGGCTCCATATAAGATCTGTAGTAGTGAGTCGATGGTAGATTATATTGTTGAGCATCCGTTATGCGGATAAGTGCTGCATGAACTATGAACTGTGAAAGCATATGTCAAGTTGATCCCGGATGAAATAAAACATAGTTTGACTTAGCTATAGCACATTTATAATGAGTGCTGTTGTGAATGTTTAAGTAACTATAAGCTAGGTTTGTCTAGAGTAGCACAAGTACAAGTTATTGAGTTGCACTCGTCCTTTCAAAACCTGATAGTCAATTTTGACGCAACAAGGGTTTCCAAGTGTTGATAAATGCTCTAGATCGATCTGATAATTCGTGAAATATGAGATGCCAGCTTGCATTCTGGTAGTAGTTGTTGTATTTCTATTCCTTTTTTACTTTTGTTTTGGCTATTTTCAATATAAAACGTTCAAGCTTTTCAGTCTGAGGTTACATTTTTAATCATCTATCCGCATCGTGACGAATCATTGTAAAATTAAAATTATAATGGCATAAAATTAATTATCGAAGTACTTTAAAGCTTTTTGTTTCATACATAATAGGCAAACTCTAATAAAGTCTTAAACTAACCCTTCATCCTAATGTCAATGCTCGCTGATAGAGTTTGTTTAAAAAAAACAAAGCATCGTGGGTAAGCAATTCAATAAAAAATTCCTGTAACGTAGAGTTGGTGAGTATAAGCAAGTCTATACATGAAGTATAAGCAGTGAAGACTCCGCTGTTGAAAAAGCTTTAAGCCTTACTAGAAAATATATTGAAAAGGGTCTTACTTCGACTCGCGAGAAATATTTCGATCGCCACATTCTGTAGAAGATAATGTCTTGAAAATATCGCTCGGATTTCGCTGAAGTACCATTTTCCGTGCAAATGGTCACAATACTTCAGAACCTGTATTGGAGAGAGAGATTTTCAATTTAGTACCTGTGGTTTAGCATGCCACGCTTGACAACTTCATGCATGCATATTAGCAACAATGTCAAATCCATCACCCAAACACTCTAATTGCTTAGTAAAATATTATTACATGAGAACAAACAATCAAATATCAAAAGTTAAACCCTAGTTTCGTATGATCTGATAATACTTTAAAGCATCTACCAGTAACGCACACTATATGCTATGCAAACACGGTTTATAATCCAGATTCTCATAAAGTGATGAGAGCTTTCGAAAAGAGGAAAACAGAAGAGAAGAATAAATGAGGGGAAGAAGTAATGGCAATGTAATGGTAGCTGGTTGCTTGTTTCAGTTTGTTCGTTCACTTCGGAGTGTTTGAAGCCAGAGGGTCAAAATCAGATTACTAGATCCATTAGTGAAGCGAAGCAATTCAACACCATCCATTTGATATCTTCCACTCAGTCCATACCCACCAAATATATGTACCATCACAACTCGATTCATTGAACACAAAAGACTTATAAAAACTGTGCTCATAGTGCAACAGGATCAATCTAAGTGTACATAGTTGAATGAAACGTGTCATATCAAAACATTCTTTCCTCGAGTTTCCTTTTATTTACTCCATTTCTCTCCTCTACTCTGCATGTAGTCTAGGGACTCAAATATTCCCGTTTATTGAAACTGTTTTATGCCAAGATTTTCTTTTTCTTTTTGGAATTTTGCCAATATTTTGAACTGGAACTTAAAAACGAATAACATGAAAGGTTGATCCTACTCTTTAACGTCACCTAATAATTCACTAAATAATTAGATTGAAACAACTACAACAACCGATCCGAAGATATCCATCTCTCGCAGTCTTATGATACGGTCCATATTCTAGATACTCTTTATCTATTGTAACAGATGTGAGGAGTTTGATCCAATCAATGCAATGGTGTTCCCTAATGTAACTGAATTTAAATCAGCCCTCACTTCCGGTTCAACGGTTTCTCTGCAAAGATGCAGGACTAACTGCAATAATAATAATGATCTTTTCCAATAATCCTTTCTGCTTTTACTTCCCCAAGAGTAATAGCCAAGCCGATAAGTAAGTACAGTCCGATATATACAAAAGAATTAAAAATATCCATAGGAATATTCACCAACCAACAAAATAAAGACATGCATAACATGCATAAATACGAATGTAGTTGCTTTTTTGGACAAATTATAAGTACAAATGGCAAGTCCACAAGGAAATGAGCAGCGATTCCCGAATAGCCAACATTACCCTGGAAAGCAAGGGAGACAAATCCAGAAATCCCAGGAGAAATCACAAGTTCATCAACCAAGAAGGAGAGAATAGTATTATAATCCCTGCAGTGTATTTACTTGCTATACTAAATCGGAAGCATAATATCTGTCCAACCCAAAATAATCAATCCAATATATAAGTATTCTACTAATCCATTAGCATCCTCAACCGATTTTAGAGGTAAGTAAACTTTCCCAAGTAATTTTCCAGACAACTTAAGTACTTCTTTCTGGAAACTATCAGTAAGTACTGTGATCTAAAATCCATTCCGAATTCTACCATAATAATCCTTTCCTTCGGTCAACCTTTTCAGTCATAAAATAATACTAAACTTGATATACACAGCGGATCAGCTAAGGAGTACAAACCGGGACAGGACGTTCCTGTGTAAAAAAACGTCTATTTACTACCACTTCTGAATACAGGACATTATTATGGGCGAGGAAAGAGGGAAATGTTGGCAAAAGTCCTCTACGTGAAATCAGTGAGTAAGGAAAGCCATATCATAAGTTGCGTAAGAAATGTTTTTCCAACTAGGAAGGAAGGGGAGTTTCCAAGTTCCTCATGACTGGCTCGGATGAGCCAGAAGATGAAGTCATAAAGGGGCTCCCAACCACGTTACAATGAGTCAGTATGATAAAATATAAGTAATGAATTCGAAATTATGGGTGACCAGCCGACGTTCTGATTTTCAACTTGACTGCCTCTAATGATTGTCTCTATTCCTAATCCTCCTCCACTTGGCTGTCCTGAGTTTTGTGAAAATACTAATAACAAGGCGAATTAGAAAGGATCAAAAAGACATAATAAACCACCAGCAAGCAGCAGCAGCCCTACAAACCTACAGCGTGTCAAGGGGGGTCCCAAAAGAGCATCAACCTCTGTCTATATGCTTTCAAGGCTCATCTTACTGCTTCAACCGACATAAATCTAATATAGTTTTAGAAAAAGATGCATAAATAAAATTTCTAGTTCAAAGCTGCTAAACATAAAAGTTTAAACTTTATCCATGGTAGAGTAAAATACGGAAGGGGACGTGAATGTACTAAAATTCTGATACGGTAGTCTCGGTTTGGTTGAAATCGTGTTATGCGAAATGGTAAAATAAACTCAGCGACACGAAATAACAGAGAGATCAAACTGCTGGTTGACGGGGAGTATTCATTTGCATTCGAGTGTTTTGTTGGAGCAACGTTGTAAATTAGATTTAACTCCTCATTCTCATCAAATTATCTTTGCAAGGAGGACTTGGTTCGGTCCGTTGGTCTCTGATATTATTATTTCATTTCCATCTAGTTCCCATTTGTACTTACTTTAAGTTCTAGCACTGGCTTTTATTTGTAAATGAAATTACTTCCTCTGGCTGAATCCGACACTCGGAACAACTAATCGTAAGTAATACATCCTTAATGACAAATAACCCAATTATACAGACGGATTTCACTTGAACAGAAGAAAGAGAAATTCATAAAGAGGGAGTGGTTGATGGTTACTCGTGATGATGCTTAAGTATCTAGTATGCTAACTCCTGTTAGGCATCCTGCTACTCAGTCTTATGGAAACTCAGTGCATATTTTTTTTTATCTGTATCAGAGATAACTTGACGCTCAACATTCATGTGTATCTTGTACTTCCATACTGGGTGTTGCGGCTGCTATTCTATCCACTTAAACAAAAATGATAAGAAATGCCGAAAGGGGTTCCATATCTGGAATAAACTCGAGAGACATTAATGGGTGGAGAAAACAGTCTTATCTTGCAACAACAAACTGCAAGAATTCAGTAACATTACCACAAAACGAGTAGATTACACAATGCAGCAGCTAAAAGCAGTATTACAGACTGAAAAGCTGAGTCACAGCAATAAGTTCCTTGTTTTTCGTCAATACTTACGATGTGATGCGATGCTAAGTAAGTGTACTTTCATTCTTCTAAACAGTTCGTTACTTTAGTAGGAAGGAGTGGGAACAGGAGGCTAATTTGCCTACAAGACGATACACCAAAACCCTGTCAGCCTATACTAAGATGGGATAATGGGTAATGCAACGTAATCTAATCCTTAGAAATGGCTTGGTTTATTCTCAAAACAAGGTAATAGATAATCCACCACTGAAGTGCACAAAGAAATGATTAAGTGCCTTGATCTTGACCACGTTTCATTTTCCACATATGGTCGGCAACCATTGGCTCTGTTTAAACAACCATAAATACTGGCCCGTCCAACGGCAACTCCCTGGATCTTATATTATCTACGAATTATTTCTCTATTTATTGTTTACACAAACAGTCGGCTCCTTTCCACTCGTTATTCCCTTTAACAGGATATTTAGAAATATTCTAATTATTCAAATGATGAGAACTAACGCTCTTCTCAGTTTTAATCGGATTGGGATACGGAAAAATAAGGATCAAATGAAGGAAACAAAAAGGAAAAAACAGTTTTACATAAAGGAAAGGCCTGTTGTTCTGGTGGAAGAGTAAAGGGTGAAATATAATCTCTGTCAGCAGTAGTGGTCGAGAAGTTGCATGATTTTTTAGAAAAAACTGGCTGGCTGGCTCTTCTGGCTAGACGCTTTTGTTGCATATCTCAGACTAAGTTTTATAATAATGGATGGTGGCAAAGAATAAGGAAAAACCGCTGAAAATGGTATTCGGGACGGGAGATACGGACTTGGAAGTACCAACCACTGAGTACCTAAGGGTGGCCAGCTTCTGTCTGACCCTTTAAATTTCTTTGCTTTCATCCCAAATCCGACTTCATCGTATTCATCATTCTCGTCATAACAATAATCTTTAGAGATGAGAAAAAAGTACTAAACACTGACTATTCCTGGTTTCCAACTTATGCTAAGTTCCTCAGAAAAATAGGGTAAGAATGCTCAGCAAACAGTAGCTTGTGCTTGGCTTGCAGTCAATTCGAAACTCCGTACAGTTGACGATAGCTTTTATACACAAGCAAGTATTTATTACTGGAAAGTTAAATGCTAGATTTTAAAGAATTATTTTCAATCCATATTTAAGCAAATTTAAATTCAAACATCTAAGTTTTATCACGATTTATAGAATAGTTATAGTACAAAAATTAGCAGTAGAAGGATCATTCATGATTCAAACATTTCATTACTTAAAATTTACAAATGGAAGACTACTTTGATTTGCTGAAGGCCATCTTAATGACGCATGAATGATTAAGCCCTAGAACTTTTTTATGT
The DNA here is from genome assembly GCA_034682405.1 of Hydroisotoma schaefferi. NCBI lineage: Eukaryota > Metazoa > Arthropoda > Collembola > Entomobryomorpha > Isotomidae > Hydroisotoma > Hydroisotoma schaefferi. The sequence continues at coordinate 55,607 of JAQFZX010000377.1, read as the reverse complement.
AGCTTAAAATCAATAAATAGCTTTAAATTTTGGGCTGTATATACATCCAAAGTGCATACATTGCCAAGATGGATCAAGCTTAAAGGTTGGTTAAAAGTTTGGCTCAGAGGATGATAGTGGTGGTGCTGAGGAATGAAAAGAGAAGAATCCATAAATTTTGACAAGAGAGACGAGACAGACACAGACAGAATAAGAAGAGACGGTCCCAGAATTAACAAACGACTTCAGCCAAACCAGTAAGAACAAAAGTATAAGGACATAAGGATGTCAGGGGATATAATCAAGGGGACATTGGAGGTCTCCAAATTCCTCTGATAAAATCAAAAAGGGCCGAGTACTTGGGATCCAAACAGGTTTTCTACTTCATCCCTTATTTACTGGCAGCTAGCTTCTTGAGGCCTTGATAAATCTTTCACTTGTTCAACTAACAAACTATAATCGTCGTTGTCGTCCTATCTTGGTCACAATATAGTCTTGGTCAATGGAAGAATAAATGGGTAGATAGGATTCGGAAAGAAAGACGTATTCAGTCTACATGGGAGACACAAAACGACAAGGAAAGATAACCCAGTCACATCTCATTGAGGGAGAAGAGACAAGTTGAAGCTCACTTCTTTTTATTATTATATTATTAAGGAAAATAACATTGGGCATTGAAGCATTTCTCTCAAGAAGACTTTCCCATCCTACCTTACTGCTAAGTTACCTTTAGAGATCTCAACGTAACCCTTGCCTTCTCTTGCATTTTACTGTGTCTTGTGAAAGATTTATATCTTCTTGACAATTATTTCTGTGTGGGTTCAAGAATCAAATATTTAAAATCAAAAGATCTCAAAAACCATATGAACTATGAACTCGGAGGAGTAATTGTTGGTATTTATCCGCGCTAAGAAAGTTGATGTCAGGTAAATCTTAGATAAGTCAACCCTACTCCCAACGAGTTATCTCCCAGCCATTATCACTATCATCAGCAGTATCATTTTCAACTTTTTCTTGAACAAGGGACAATGCATAGGCCTCTTCAGTATTGTTGTGGGCTTTATTGAAGGGCTTATTATTGTTGGTGCGTGTGGACCACAGGCTGCTGCTGTCCATGTAGACGACACAGTGACAGTGCACTTAAGTAATTGCCCACTGTGAACTTCGGCTACTGGAAGAGATATGTGCTTTTATGACATTAAATAATAATACGTACTTTTCAGGAAAATACGGTAAAATAGGTTGCAGCCGGTGTATATTGGCATTCTACAATCACTTTACAGTAAAGCTTGCTAGAAACCTTTTATCATTTAAATTAATAAAATACAAGGAGACTGCTTGCAACCAACTATATCTTATCCAGAGATTGGAGGAACTATTATTAATACCTCCCAGTATAAAGCCACGAGTCATAAAATGCTGAAGCACAGCTTTGCTTTTCAACTTCACCCAAATAAAACAAGAATCCTGCACTCGTAAAGCAACTAGGATAGTTTTCGTCATTCCAAAATTCCTAAGACATTCTTTACATTCCGTCATTTACAATAATATTGTTTTAACTTCAGTAGCCCATTAGTACTCCCTTACTTCAATGCTTAAACAAGCTTAACTTACTTGCTCAAGCTCACCCTTTTCTTTTTATAGCATTTTGACTTTAATACAGCAGTAAAACCAATAAAATCTCCCTGTCTCTTAACCAACCGAATAGTTACACCTGGGTGGGATGCCTCTGTTGACCTGACATAGTAATTTGACTAAAATAATGTATTTCTTAGTCATAAAGTAAATGCTACGTGTCTGAAGAAAAACTTACTAGAGGATAGGGAACGGGGATACCTAGGTTTAATATTTCTGGCGAGAAATGGAGTTGTGAGGTTGTGGCTAAATAACAACTTGGTCGTGTTACCTGATCAAGCTTTAGTCCTTTCACTCTTTTAAACGTGCCGTTACTTTTAGTTAGTAAAATATATTCTGCAGAATGAAGCTTCGTTATAAGATTACCGACCATCCATTTTATGTCCTACTTCAAATAAACAAATAAAAGTATAAAAAAATCCAAGTCACGAGAAAATATCCAACGTTTAGGGAGGCTCCTTATTAGCTAAATCTTATCTGTCAAAATTTTACAGACACATCATAACATTTCTGAATTTAAACGAACAGCTCCGGCCAGATGCTGAGAAATAAAAGGAAAGAGGATTTCTATACAATTTCTCTAAAGGTTACCTTCATTAAGGAAGGAACTAAAAGGCTCTTCGTACATTACTAGCTAACCTGTTGATAAAAAGTATAGAAAAACAGAACCATATCTAACCTACTTACAAGGTAAGTAGTGAAAATAACTGATGAAAAAAATTAGAAGTAGGAGCGGCGGTTTGTTGTAAATCGTGATCTCTGTTTGATCAAAGGATTCCCGACGGGGTAATAACATGAGCGGTTAGCCCTAATGAATAGAATGAAATCAGTAAAACATGTACTTCATCTCCACACTTGGAATATCGCGACGAATTATGGTGCATAAAGAGCCTCTCAAGCATCAACAATGGAGTTAGGAAAAAAATACTTGAGCCCTAATTGGTTAACTCTTCTATTTAGCACGGTGATTTTTTATGATTTGCTTTTTTACACTTGCAAGGAACTGACTGGATGGCTCCTCCTTGCTCTATCAACACATTTTCAAATCTTTTTGTACTTTTGTCCGATTGAAGCCCTCCGACCCGACCCCGACCTTCTTGTAATATGTTGAGCCTTCTTTTATAAAGGCTATGAATGGGGCTTGAATCCCATTACAAGCAGCTAGACAGCATAACAATCGTATCGCTATCACCAGCAATATCGTATCAGTATGCTTTATCGTTCAATGAATTCAACCTTCATCCTCATAATGAGGGATTCATTACGTACGTTATTATATACATCATCAGAGTGAAAAAAAAGCATCGTCGGTCGACTAAATGAAATCAGTCTATAATCTGTAACTCCACACTGAAAATGAGCTGGTCTGCTACTCCAATTACAAATTCATGAAAAGCTTCATTTCAGTATTGTAGGCATTACTACGGGAAAGATGAAAGAAGGAACTTGATAAAGGTGTGAAACTTCCATCTTTTGTCCCAAGCTAGGGCCAAACTGTAGTAATTTATACCGTAAATGGGCAAAATGTATAAGCCAATGCCTTATACTTATTTAACCGAGTTCTTTCTTTAACATTCTTTCAACCGGTCTGGACATCCTGCCGCTACCCGTTTTTATTTTTAGGAAACCACACCCCATCAATCATCAATGCGATTAACATCTACCGTTCTTGATTATTAGATTGAATGGAAATAAAGCACAGACATGAATTGATTTTAGTTTAGCTTATGAGTAGTGTAAACTGCTGAACCGTTTTAAATGATCATGTGTTCGTTCAATGCAGAATCTACTGTCGACTGTAGAAGCAGATCTTTAAAAGGACTATTTAATTTTTATACTAAATAATAAAATGAAACCTAATCACCAGTCATGGTTAACTAGAATACAAACTGCAATCAGATAATCAACTAGGGATATTTTATGAAGAAAGGATACTCTTGAAATAAATATGCAAAGTTCATACTTTACTGCGGGCTAAAAACGTAAACACACAACTGTTTGTATTAGAATTCGCTGAGAAATAAATAGCTACATTTTGAATTAAAAAGCAGTAGAAACCCCAATTGAGCTGTACCGAGGATGAGGTTTTCCGTTAGAGTAGGAAAACACCAGCAATGGATTTACATGACACACTGGTTGGAGAAAGTTATAAGGAAATATATATTGGGGTTTCCATGGGGATAAGACGCCGGCGCCTCTGTAGCTCAATTCCATGTCATTTCTACTCTAACCAAGGTATTTGTCACAGAAACGGAGCTCTTCTGCGTTTCGACCTAGCATTTCTGCAGAGTGTGAGAACCAGTTTTTCCGTCGAAAACTGCAAGTACCTTAGAAATAGTAGGCACGGGAGAAAATAATGGTAGGCCGCTCCTGTTGCGAGATGGAAATCGACTCTTCATGAAATAAAAGTCTTTTGTACCGTATCTTCCTTGCAGTGCCATGGTAGAATAACGTACGTGTAAGCAGGATTGGAGTTGGAAAGAGATTCAATTAAAAAGCCTGGCTACAGTTAGGTTTGCATTGTTCAGAGTAGAAGATATGTTGTTGGGACTGGCGATCACGCAACGCAGAGATCTTTCTGCAGCTTCCGAACCAACTAGAGGAACAGATTCTGTTCCATCCTCCCTTCTTGACTCGTTTGCCCAATCCTCATGGATTACATCCCCAAGTGGCATTTTTTATCCCTCTTTCCCCTTTTACATAGATCACTGTCTTCTCATCTCTAGCTTCATTCGAAGAGCTTGGAGTTCTTATTTATTTAAAGACATTTACCAATCTTTACTACCTCTCTAGAAACAGTAAGCAGTGGTAGTGGTTGGTAACTGGTAATGGAACTTGCCTGCATTGAACAAGCTTTGCAGCACAACGCACGGGCTTCTACTAATGGATCGATCGAAGCATCTTCTTCCGTTTTATGCTGGAGATTGATCAAGGGGCTATGGAAACGGTTTCCGATATTTTTTACGTCCTGCTTCTGCTTGTTTTTTTAACTAATTCACATCCTTGCATGTTAAGCTTATTGGATTGCTTAAGGTTTTTAGGACAAAAGATGAAGTGAGAATTATGCACTGCAGTATCGCTAGATTTTAATATTTTCCCCCCTACAAAATAAATCGGAAGACTACAAATTACTCTAAATAGCCCATAGTTGATGTAAAATCTACTTGACTATATGGAATGGAAAAGCTTCGCCTTTATATTCTGTCATAAAACCTTTTATCTAGTTTTCTCACATTATAAATCGAATGCAGGATTTTTAAAACAGGATAACTGCTAATGCAACTACTAACAGTAAGATAAAAGGTCTGACAGAACTAAAGATATGAAGGATTTGATGAATTGAAAACCCTAAAAGAACCAAGCATAGACTAAATTTCATGTTCAACTTTACCAGCACATTTTAATTTTGTATGATAAACTCGTAAGTAGCATAATTTCCAAGTAGTCAATCGATAACCACTAGACACAAACCAAAACCTATCAAAATCAGTGCCACCAGAAGGAATGGAAGTAACGTTAAGTTATCAAGCAGTAGCAACGAAGCAAGTGTGAAGAGACAATAATAAAAGTGGTCGCGTGCGATGGGCGTTTGTAAAGTCAGAAAGAAGGCGTCCCCAAACCCGCATCTGGAGGCCGCCTCATATTCGACAACCCTACCTACCTTTTGGCATGGTCTTCCATTCCAATAATACAAGTCAGGCTGAACAAATCTAATCTAATAGTCTAGGTTGGTTGCTGGTTACATTTTCTTGTATCACAAAAACCAGTAGGTCTCACTTACTATTAGAACTCGCCCAAGAAAGCGTCAAAGTATTATGTGCTGCAAGACACCAAAAGGCATTCATAGTCTCTCATTCTCTGGGATACAAGTAGGCAAAGTCACATGAGACTCTTAGAATCCGAAATAAAGTGCCTATTACGCCTTTTCTTATCCCTTTGATTGTGTCAAGACTGCAGCCCCGCCTGAATCAGATCCTTGATAATCTCCTAACCAGTCCTTTTCCTTTACAGTAAGGAACTTTTCTCCGAGGTAATAAGTGCTGCGTTTAGACGTGGTTGAGTAAATACCACGATACTGTTTTAATTATCTCATACTGTCCCATGTAAAATACAATTGGCAAGGTATGTTCGACAAGTTAGCAGTGACCTGACCTACTGCCGGTAGTGTGGAATGATAAACGGTCTCCCAGTTCGTAGGACTGCTTCATTAACTATTGCGTCACTTTTAATTCGTACCAATTTTGACGATCATTAGCAGAGTGTACCCCAATGATCTGATTTCTCTAACTTTGGATTTTGACAAACGCTAATCTCATAAAGGCCCTATAAAATACTCAGGGGGTGAGTAAAAGGATTAATCAACGAAGATGTTGGTTCCTCAGGATATGATGGGAGCTCAGTCAAAGATGCTTTATCAACTGAATAAATATTATGGTGAAAGAGTTCAAACGCGAAAGGGTGGGATTGCTAAAACAATTCGTGAAGTGTGTCGAGTTGTCCAAGATGTTTTGAAAGAGGTCGAAGTACAAGAGCCGAGATTTATTTCATCGTTGACTGAATGCAACGGTCGCTACGAAGGGATGGAGGTTATCTCACCAACAGAATTCGAAGTTGTTCTATATTTAAATCAAATGGGTGTGTTTAATTTCGTTGATGATGGGACCTTACCCGGTTGTGCTGTGCTTAAGTTAAGTGATGGAAGAAAGCGATCTATGTCTTTATGGGTGGAATTTATAACGGCCTCGGGTTATCTATCGGCTAGAAAAATCCGATCCAGGTTTCAAACCTTGGTCGCCCAAGCCTGTGACAAGTGCACGTATCGTGATTCGGTGAAAATGATCGCCGATACTACAGAAGTAAAGTTGAGAATAAGAGAAAGATACGTGGTTCAGATTACACCGGCATTTAAATGCTCTGGAGTATGGCCTCGGTCTGCGAGTCATTGGCCCCTTCCACACATTCCTTGGCCACACCCCAATTTAGTTGCTGAAGTCAAAACAGAAGGATTCGACCTTCTATCAAAAGAAAGCTTGTCGATGCAGGTAAATTTGATATCCACCGGCTAGTGGTATTAAATCCTATTATATAGTAAAGCACGATATGAAATTAGGTTTAATAGCAACAATAATTTCATTTCATTGTAACTCACATCTAACGACAATGTCCAATAAAACTAGGGAAAGCAATCAGCAATGGAAGGGGATGCTTGGGTGTTGTCGTTTGCAGAGGCCGAAAATCGCCTACTGCAGGGTGGATGTAGGAAGAAATGTCTCAGTTTATTGAAAACACTTCGAGATCGTCATTTGGATTTACCAGGTGAGAACATTTTTTTATATCCCCAACAACGTCGAATGAACCCGAAATAGGGCTTAGAATCTTTACGGGAACTTATGAGTGTTTGTATGGAATCAAAATTCAAAACTGCACGTTACAATTTTAAGAAACCAAGTCAAGATGAAGTATTATTAAGAGTAGAAGCAGACTGAAGGACCCGAAAAAAATACTAGGAGATAGGAAGTTCATTACTTTTTTACATTATATTCCTTCAATACCCTAAGGTAATCCAGTGACATCGTATCACATGAAAACGCTGCTTTTGTACGAGTGTGAGAAACACCCAAGAGAAGTTGAATGGGATGAAACATGTTTGGGTGATCGGATTAACGGAATTCTATTGCAACTCATCTCCTGTCTCCAATGCCGGAGATGTCCACACTACTTCTTACCCAATTTGGATCTTTTCAAAGGGAAGTCTCCTAGTGCTTTGGAAAACGCTGCAAAACAGGCATGGAGGTTGACAAGAGAACTTCTAACTAATACAAGGTCTCTTGAGAAACTTTAATTCTCTCCAAATCATAACACAATTACGGACAGTTGTATCCAGTTACAATTCTACTATCATGCTAATCAATAGACTTTTCAGTGTTTTTTTTAACTGTAAACAATTTAGTCAATGAAGATTGATATTAAATCTTCCGAGTTGAATCCAATTTAAATTATCAACTTGTGAATTCTTGCAGTGTTAGCATCAACTTACATAAGATGTACAATAAGTTAATCTTTCTGAACGACGCAAAGATTCCCAAAGAATTTACCAAATCTTGCTTCCCTTTTTTTTCTAGTTAGTTAGTACTTCAAAATGACATTATTTAAGAAAAAAAATAAAGCTTTAATGTAATAAGTGTTTCGAACTGAGATTCAATATATGAAGAATCAAGCCGTTTAAAGGGTGAAGGTTACTCGCAGTAGTTACTAAATGCATTTACCATGATACTGTGTTAGAAATACTTTAAGTAGACTATTTGTAAATTTAGGGATTCAAAAGAAACAGGTTAGATAATTCTAGTTTTAATGTACCCTTTAAAGTTGCTTAGTGTAAAAAAAAGTCGATTGCCACCCAGCCACCAAGTACAGAAATACTCATTTCAAATTACTTTTTTATGTAAATCAAGTTGCAGAACCAGCGCGTTATGCCCTTCCAGTAATAGTTGTAGTGTTGTGTTAGTGTTTCAGTGCTTTTCTCAAGTTATATTATGCGATGCCTAGAGTATTAAATACAAGTATGCATTTTGAAGTGCAATTTAACAATGTTTTTGACAAAAATAAATAAAGACAATTCATGCTGAATACTGAAAAACAATTCTTGCTTTGGAAGTGACGTTGAAATAGCAAACGTTTCCTATCATAGTTCACAGTATGTTTGATATTGTGGAGTACTGGAAAGAACATAAAAAGGTTTTCAGAAAAATAGAGCACAAGACCGCAAACCAAACTCGCTAAGTACTTTTCACTTGAACCAATATTGCCGTTATGTTAAGGAGTAGCAGATAATACAGCATGAGCTTGATTAGAAACATAATCATGCAACTTCTAAGAGGAGTGACACAGATGAGACTGAAATCGTAAAAAATAACGACAGTCATTCATTAAATCTGAAAAGAGCAGAACAGGCCAACGGAATACAGAATTATGTAGTAGGAGCTCATTCGTAGTAAACATTACATGAATAATTTATAAAATTACTAAGGTTTCACAAAACTTAGCTAACAACCTAATTCCTTGTTTGTTGGCACATTGAAATAAGCCACATCCATTTAGAAGACAGCTAAATAGATAAATCGTCAACTATTAAGAAGTGAAACAAAAATATTATCAACATTCTATTGCCGAATTTCCTCGCCAATTTCACTTCCTCTCTTTCAACTACCCGTGTACCTTGAAATGATTATAGTGTGTTCAGATGATTATTATTTCAAGACTAATATTAACATCTGCTCTCGCCTCTCTCCATGAATGAACATCCTTCCAAGGAACATCTCATTATATTTCAAGTGAGATAAAAATGTCCAAAGAAGATAGAAAAATGCCAAAGGGGACGAGCTCAATTGAGACAAATTTCGCACTGGAGGGTTAGAAAAAATTTAGCAAATAGAAAATAACTTGATTAAGCCAAAGGGAGGTTTTGGTCTGGATGGGCTTCCTCTCCTACTCATGTCCACTAATTCAGATAAATGGTCCTGTTACTCGGAGCAAATTGATTAAACATAGACGAGGGGAGTCTTTTCCATGAAAAAACCTTATCATATAAACCAACTTGAATTTCATCATAAGAAATATTTATTATATGCTCAACCCGCCGCCTCCCGGGTGCCGTATTTATTTTACTTTCAAATATAATATTATACATCTAGGTAATAGGTTTTTCACTATTCTCAACTCCGAAACTTACATCTATAACTTTCTACTTTCTTTCTGGTCCATTTAACCCAATATAGTCAACAGAGTGCACACAATGCTAACGCACTGCATTGACTCATGGACGTATTTGGTATACTAAAATTATCAATCCGATGGCAGATCTTAGAAATAAAACAAAGCCATTTAGAAAGTTGTCGTTTATTCTTAAAAAAAGGAAGGGCCGCTGTTAGCTATTTTACAAAGAAATCTTTAATGAAGTTGTAGCACTGACAAAAAATAAACCTGGAAAATGACCCCGTCGTTCTTTGCCAAGTTCTTTTCTAGTTAGTTGTCTACCAATGTGTCGACAAGTTTTAATACTTTTAGTGTAATGTAATAATAGAAGCAACAACAGGAGTGCAGTAGTGTGGAAAGCTGAGACGGTTTTAATGTACAACTACTTAACTCATGACTCCTAGTTGGCCATGGGCAACGGGAATTCTCATCAGTTGATTGCACCTTGGAACATGGACAATCCACAGGGCAGGCGGAACGAATTTGATACCATTATGGATCTCATCGTCTCTTCAGTTCGGTTGGATGAAAAGCAAGGCTCAGCTTAGCTTCTTTTCCAAGCTAAAACACCCATCTAATAGCTTAACTGTATGGTAGTAATATACGTAAGACAACAAGTAGTACAACTTCTAAGCCATCATCATGAATGGATAAGTTGAATAAATAAAACATAAGTCAACCGAGGTATATCATTCTAATAGAGAAACTGGAATTAATAAAGTTCCCTGGAGCGAGAAGTTACCTGACCATCCACCTTCTGTCTTCGGTTAATTTTTCTGCCAGTGGCGTTTCTTATTAAGCTAACAGAAAGCCGAGGATAGAGAAAGAAATAATCGAGTCTTGCAGCGCACTGATTATTCAATGCGTTATTTGTTTTTCTAATTATTTGTTCAAAGGTGCTCTTTCAAATTGCATTGAATTAACTCTAGTAAAACCCGGCTGTTCATTTTTCACTGACTGAATCAGAAATAGAGAGAGTTTTAATGTTGGATTAATATTAAAGCATTATGCACAAACGAAATATTTCATGTGAGGTTCAGCATAACAATTTAAAGATGGGGCATCTCGCTCAGTATTTTAAGTATTTCTATCTATATACTGGTTAATACACCGAGTAGTGAGGTTCAGGTCAAAGTTCAACCACAAATAAGTTCTGTTTCCAAATCAGTTTTCAAATCGGTTCCAAATAAGCTGAACCAGTTGACCCGAAATTTCATTAAAGACGCCCAATTTAAACCGGTGATGAAACGAAGAAACGGTTACACATAGTTCAAACACAGATATGATTATGATTGAGTTTAAGAGGTCACTTCTGCTGATTGAGAGATTCAAAAGTCGACGTCATTAAAATTGACACCGGATACATCACTTCATCCATTCTTAAATTATTTCTATTTCAACCGACCCACCGACTTGCTTCTTTATACATAAAACTTGCACTAGGGCAAGCCAACATATCGGAAGGACTCCTGGGATGCAGCAACCTCAAAAAAGTTGCCGTACTTATGCAAACGGTCTGATAAGAAAGTCTTCCCTTCTACTGAACGCCACAAAGGTGCACACACAAATGCTATACGTAGAAGTGTTAAAACAAAATAAAGTTGTTTTACTTTCAAGCAACACATGCAATAAAGTCCGTGATTAACAAAGTTTGTTTAGGTACGTAAGTAATAATAGAAAGGTGCAATCAAAGAGCAGAGCAGATGGGAAAACCTCCTTTTCATTTCATTTTGGGATCCTTTTAATTCATTCATTCAACTTGGAATAAGACTTATCGTAATCCTCGTGTAATTAACTACCAGCGGGGTAGTTTGCATGTTGAAATTCATCGACTCCCGTTACCGGAAATTCTAGCCATTCTACCTCAAAAAGTCCAACAACCATTTCTAACTAATGTTTTCATCGATTTACTCAGTTTTCACTTTCAATATCAGAGTAGCCACAGTAAAACAATGCACTTATTCTTTTTTATTAATAATAATTGCATTGCAGACAGTGTAAAGGAAATTCATCGTTGCTTTTTTAAGACTTCAAAACATCTTTGCAGAAGAAAGATTCTCAGGAGTATCGTCTATATTTTTCAAAATAATAACAACAAAATGAAAGGAAGACATGACTTTCTAAGAGTGATTCGATAACCAACTTGCTTCATACACGCACAGTAGTAGTTGAACTTTTTAAGAAAAATAAAAAATGATCAAACAAGTAAAAAGCCTACATGATCGAGCCCACACTACAAGCTAAGAGTAGACTTTTTTATTTTACTTCCATGTTTTTAATAAATTCTAAAACCATAACCATATTAAGGCAGAGAGTGTCAACTAAACCAACTAGAATGGCTCACTAAGGCATTAAAATGGCGACTTATTTATGTCCCTTGTCAAATATGCTCTCGAAGTTAGAAAATGTCTTGAATCACTCTTGAATTTACTGTTTAAACCAAGCACCAATGAAGTTGTTACGATAACCCCATATGTTATGGAACCCCATACCCCCTAAAACGATAGAAGAAAGAGCAACAGAGTGTACTTCTAATGACTATTATCATAAATACTCGCAATATAGTCGTACTCGTCTGTTATTTTATTTACGACAACCAACCTTTCATTGGAAAGCTTTGGATATATCAAGTTATTTACAATTTAAAAGTTCTCCTAAAATAAATTCTTTAAGCTTTAGTCTTTTATGCAGCGATAGTAATTATTAGGATAGGTCTTTACAATATATTTTGAAAATTTGGTTTGCAGCAAACACACAGCATAGCATTTTATGCAGTTAATCGCATATCAGTAAATTAATCTCAAGTAGTAAAATTCATTCACCGGGAATGAAGTTTAGATATGCGACATGTAAAATGTAGCTAAGCAAGGGACACCCCAAACTACTGTATACTGTTTTGACTGCATTAATTGTATAGGCAGTAATGTTAAATGGAGTTGCCGAGACAGGAACGGAAGTTAAACTCTAAACAAGTTGTCCTACTAGTGGCAAGAATTATTGCAAGAGAACCACAAACTGACTTGTGACATGAAACTGAACTTGAAAACTGGAAGTGGAATGACAGAACAAGAGAAATGACGGCAGGTGATACTTTTACCATCTGAGACATCCACTTCAGACAACATAGATAGATACAGTGAATCCGATGAATAAAGCTGACGATTTTCCTTAAGACAATACAATACACAAACTGGACCCTGAGAGCGTGGTCTACTCGTTGGTGCAACAGCTTGCATTGTACTGCTTGAAGCAAAAACTTGATACTATCATTACAAATTATCAGTCTATAAGTTCGGATACCCCTCAGAATGCCAATACAATATGGATGATAAAGTCCCCATTAGATGTGCTAATTATTTGTACTCTTTTCAAAAAAGTAGTTTGGTAGCAGAGCGTATAGTAGTTTTCAATTAAGTTTTAGAGCTTTTCTAAATCCCTCCACTATATCCATATCCACGATGCAAACTAATACCGTATTATCTGTAGAAGCTAAAAGCAAATGGAATTCACACTCGTTAATGAATTTTTTTTACGTATTGGTATTTTTACGTATTTTTACTGGTGGTGGAACGATTCCATATGTCTGCATGATCATTGATTACTATAGTTAATCTACAGATAAATAACATTAATAGGCCTAAAAAGTCTATAGTTAGCTAGACATACGACTGCATCTACCCTAGACTACTCTACTCATTTACTGATCAAAACACTAAGAAAATGTTACAAGATATGCAACAATTTTTTCCGTACCTTGCAGCGAGTTAAAACCCAACACGTTGTTCGACTTATTCATGAATAAATGAAATACAAGGAATAAATTAAAGAGTGAGTCTCAACCTAATTTGTCTACGATGCATCCATGGTACTGAACGCAATTTACATTGAGTGCAATTAATGGGACGGGCTGTAATGCTAATAAGCCGCACCAGATCATTGGACAACGATAATTCATACTATCCTTACTTGTAGATATATTACCCTGCTTTTCTGTTTAGTTATTCATTTTTTTTTTAATTTTTCTTTTGACTCAGCTTTTTCTAATAACTCGAAAAATAGAACAGGCTCGAAATACTAATAAAAAATAAACAGCTTTACAGAAAAGCTTACAAAGGACTCATTAAGTCTCACTCTATTTGCATTCAGTTGAAAATTTAATTCGACACAAAAACAAAAGATACAATTTGTAACAAGAAGTTTGAGATCAGCACAACGAATTAGGGGTTTGTTTTAAGTTAATAAGGTTTCTTATAAGCTTTCAGTATTCCATTACTTCTCGTAAACGACAAACAATAATTTCTAAATTGTATAGACTTTGCCTTTAACCTTCTACTAGTTTGATGATTATCATCGTATGTACTGCGTACTGCGTCAGGCAGGAAAGGCTAGAGAGAATTCACGCTAAACTGATCGGCGCCGATGGCCTAATTCAATAATTGCATCTAACTCAGGCCGGCAGGCAAGTTTTTACTCCCTAGATTTTCAAACAAATTACTTCCTTTTCGGTAGATCATTATCATATGGTTTCAAAATGCTCTAGTTGAAATCCCGTCAACAAGGTCTAACCAAATTGTGCATCACATAAACAAAACCATAAGGCATAGCTACATCCAACTGACTGTACAGAACTAGCAAAGCAGCTATTAAACTGGCGAAAAGGGTGGAGGGACAGTTACATAGATATTTAAGATTTGTCGAAGCTGTCTCGCAACCAATGAATGATCCGCTACATTTATTTGGAACGAATGTTCACTAACATTTGTGCGAACAATTTACTTAAAAAAACCTAGCGACTTATTCGCTCTACTGATTACGAAAAATAAAAACGCCAACCCAGCAAACAAGCTAGTAAAATACATTTTCAATACGTTCTGTCATAACTGCGACTGCCACTACCACTATATAAATGCACATTTTGTATACCTTTGAAAATGTTTTACTGGACACAATCTGCAATCTGGGCAGCACAAACTAGACACCTTCTTTACAATCCTGACGTGTGAATGTTGAATAAATGAAAAAAAAACATGAAATCGAAACCAAGCTTTACTCGGGGTCCGAGTAGGAAAAGTAGAAAAAGTAGTTAACCTTAAGTAAACTGTCCCTTTTCCCCATTTGAGTTTTCTTATAAAAAGACCATAAGTTATTAACTGACCCTGGCTGAGCGACATAACATTATGTTACACATTACACCAAAGCCAACAGGGTAGAAACAAAGAACCTCAACAGGGGTTGACGACGAAAAATGAACTCAAGAAAAGGTGAAGAAAAGACATTTTAAAAGGAAAAACTTGTTCCGAGTTCACCTACAACTGCAGGGCACATATGCATACATAGAGAGCTGTCCTTCTCTATATATCTTCCAGGTACATCAAACATATAGTTTGCAGTTTGTATAGTCTCGAAATAACTCATCTGTACATCACTAAGTAGAATATATAAATTCATAGTGTATTCAGTGGCAAAAGAAGTTTTAAAACCATCTGCAGACCCAACTGCTCATTTTAAACTTAAGACCCTGGAAAATCTTAGATAAATCCTCTTTTAACTAAATCCAGATTGTTTTTTAAAGATTAAAGATTAGATATTAGAAAATACAGGGATAACTCCATTGTGTGGTTATGGTTAGGATAGGAGGACAAACGCGTGAAATTGCATGCTGAATGGATCTCCTACATTGAAAAATGATATATTTACCTTGTAATTTTGTCTACTGAAAAAAATGAATAAACAAATCCACTGCTTTAAAATGGGTAGTAGTTTGTAGTATGGAAATTGCTGGCAATTAAATTTACTCCAGTAATCTTAAAATTAAAGGAATTGTTATTCAATTTAACAGATAAACAACAATAAACCACCATAAGAAGCCTTTAAAAAGGGTAATTTTCCTGCAGTTTTTTCCTCATTCCTTGAAGAATCAGGCTTTGAAGGTTAAAAATGTCAAGAACTTTTACGTTGAAATGACGCTGTCACTCCGCTCCTCCCTAACGATCCCCTTGCAAAGACGTTTAAGCACGTTGGACACATTGAACTAAGCACTTAAAACCACCGGATTATTTTCTAGTAATAAAAAATGACTGAACGTCTTCCCCTGCTTGCCTACGGAAGAAGATAACCTGCTCTGGCATCCTTTATGATGGAGCATATCAACGCCACATCACTCAGCCTTTCATTATCTCATTCTAAGAACAAACATGCCATGCCATGACGAGAGAAATTAAATAATGCCAAAGGATTAATGCATCTTCGGTTGAAATTCTTCACCAAAACGTAACATTTTTCTCTTTTCTAATACCAATAAACTTCCAGCCTATACATTTTTCAAGTCTGAGGGAAGAAAATTTAAGTTTTTACTAGTCACAGTAAATTCGAGCTATTCCATGACCCTTATAAACTACACATGAATCTTCATGAACGCTCTATCTGTCTAATCTTGGCTAATTCTTCACATTTTGATTGCTCATGGAATTCTCCGCGAACTAAGCCTTCTAAATCTACTAATTACAATTTAATGAGCTAGAGGTGTTTTACTTTCCCTTAATCCATTCAGAACAGCCCAACAACAAATAAAGTTCCACCATAGTAAATCGTGTGACGCAATTACGTACACTGGAAAGCAAAATTAGTCAAGTCTTCAGTCAGTTCATCATACAAAATAAAGAAGCATTCAGATAAACTGAAGGGCTCAGGTAACGATGCAGTGAGAAAAATGACTATCTTGTTAGTTTTGATGGGCGACTTCCTTGGCAGTTAAACGGGGAATGAGGTAGACAAATTGGTCTGCAATTTTGGTAATTTCATTCAATCTTCCTAAACACATGACCACCCTTCACTATTTTTAACAAACAATGGAAGAAAATAAACCACTTAGTTGACGGTTGAGCATCAAGTTGTAAAATTAGCTCTATTTTTACTTGTTCGTTTCATCGTTTCTCACATTTCGTGACGAACTTTTTATCGTTTATTAATAAACTCACATTTTAACGACCCCGAATCATCCCTTACGTCAGTAAGTAGAGAAGCGTTCATTACTCTTGACATTCTCTTTACGATAACTTAAAATGTATCATACCCTAGTTATCATCACTCTTGTCCATGAACTTAAAGATGGTTTACTGGTTTTTGGTTTACTGAGTAAAACTACTCCTCATCAAGCCCAAGTCTAGATAAAATACATCCTAAACTTTTGTTTACACAAGGCTGTATTGTTCGAATGACTACTGAAAATAATCCTTCATGCTAGAATTAGATACCTTGCTTACACACAATAATTACACTCTACTCCAACTGCGACTAACACTAGCTCAACTTGTATGTTGAAAAGTATGAACACTTATGAGGAGCAGGCAGGGTGATGAAAGTTTCCTTTTATGTTTAGGTTCTCTAAGCTTATTATACCCAACCTTAAAATGGACAAAGTAAAAAATAATACACAAAATGTTACTATGTATATAGTAACTTCGTGGTAAAAAAAACTAGAACATACTCTGCAACATGGAATTAAGGTTCACGGGAAGAATGGATGGATTGATAAGGCAGAATCAGGAAGTGAAGACCTAATGCAATACGGCGAAGTGGGTCTAATAGTTCTAGTTAATTGTTTAAATATCTAACCCTTCCCGATTGACTGGCATGCGATAAATTTTATCAGAATCAAACTGCCACTCATTAGAACATGATCTGAACTGAGAATGGGCACTATATACATCTAACAAGTTGTCCTATTTGTCAGTCTTGAGCACACATAAAAATTACAAATGTCCTTCAATCCAGGCATCTTTCTTCTGTTTTACTTTAACCCCTTTATTACACGGGTGATCCATCATCTTAATACAATTTCATTCAGGAACTACCCTTTCCTTAATTGAAAATTAGGAGCCATGAAAGGTTGCTACCATCTGGTACAGTTTTAATTTAGAAAAGCAGAGAAAATGGTTCATTTCTAAGAAAGTGTGCCCAAAAACAAGCTGTAGTACTACTACTTTAGAGCTTTATTTTATGTCTGTACTCATTTATATCCAATAGCAAGAAAATAATTAAGATGCAATCCATTTTGGAAATAATATTCGAGAGACCAAGTCCTGATCATTACAAGTTCACTGTAACTATGATAGTTTACAGTACAAACATTTATACGCTGTTGTATGAAAATAACAGCATATGCATATGACAAGGAGGGGACCGTCTCAGACTTGAGAAGGTAACCATATCATCAAACGGCGTGACTGCATTGGAATGGTTTTTTTTCTTTCCGAGGATTAAAATAAACGTGACATTTTGAAGAAACCAGATAACATAATATTAGATATCTAAGCCAGTTATCAGATCTGACTGACAAGGCAGATCACTGCCATCAGCATCTCCAGGTCCCATCAGCGTATCTCAAATCTCCTGATGATCAGCACAGAGTCTATTCTCTTGTCAACCACGGTTCTGACTTCAGGGGTTCGACCGTAATACTCTTATGTGTGCGTCTAATGCATAGTTTTGTTTCGTAAAATCTCTCTAGCTGATTCTAAATTCAAATTGTGATTTCATGCCCGAATCAGTCGTATTACGTGCAGTCTATTGGACACTGGCAGGTTGGTGTCTGGTTTGGCTTAAGGCTGAGACGGCTAGTGTTCTTGATTGTGGAAATGCATACGACCTGCTCAGGCCGGACAAATTCATGGATCCTTAAATATGGGGATGTTGGCGCCAGGGCAAGAGCGTCACATCAGGGGGTCACACAAACCAAGTCTCCAGCATTTATTTCACTTTTTCGCTTGATTTCGATGAGTATCCATCCATCTCAATATCTGGGGAAGATGCAAGCAATGCTCAGCTGGAGAACCACCTCTACTCTCATCCCTGCGTCCTTTTCGACCCACCTCTGACTTTTCGTCGTCAGTCCAACAATCCATGCTATCACATCTCACATCCATCATCACTTTCTCTCATCCACAATCAAATTATTCTCTGCATTTTTTTTATAAATTATTTATGCTTAATAATTTCTTCAAGAACTGAAAATTGGCTATAATTGGACAATTTTAACATGAAAATCAGCCGGCCCCATATCCGAGCCTTCAAAATAGCAATGTATTTGCAGCTATAAAACTGCAGCTATATGTTACCGTAAAGAAACATTACCTACTACGATTACAATGCCAGTGTCCTCCCTACCATTTAATAAGTGCAGTGCTTGAGATAGAGTATTATAAAATACTAAACCCTTTTTCCATTTCATTTTGATTTGAAAAAGTATAACTTTTAATTTTACTCACAAACGAGACTCTAAATGAACCAAGAACTCATGCAGTACCCCTGAAACCTTATCGTCGTCAAGTCGAAATTTCAGCACAGCTATACTATAAAGAAATCAAGGTTAAACAAACCAGGCACAGATGACATTTAAAAACTGAGGCCCAGGTGAAAATAAATTGCTACATATAAAAAAGGAGAGGATAAGTTATTCATACTCATTGCTGCAGAAAATTAGCCAGAGTGACACTCCAAGGAATATTATAAATCTTACTCCTCATATCTTGTCCCAGCTACATTGACTAAGAAACCAAATGTTTTTACCAAACGTAGTCTTAAAGTAGGTAAAAAAAAGCTACATGAGAAAGTGTGGACTAATTCATAGGGAAATAGCAGAGACTAAAACACGCTGAGCTTTTCAAGATTCCACAGTGATTTTGAGGGCATATATATTGTCATACCCGTCAACGTCTCGCTGTGTTCTGTCAAATCAACATCATTACAAAGGACGAGCTCTTACCTATGTGTATGTTTTAATTTAACTATCACCAGAAGAGATAGAAACTGCGAGACATAATTTCCGAATGTGTTATTCTGTAACGCAATTCAATAATTTACGCTCACAGTTTCTAGAAATCATACGCTTGTTTACCAAGACGGCAGTAAATGGTAACAAGAAAAAAAGTTAGCTTAATTTTGTTTGCTCACCGAGCAGTAACAGTCATATCATTCACTTTTGTACGTACAGTTGCTAACAGCAGCATTACACAAGTTTTTAAACCGAAGTCTCGACAAATAAATGTGCCATTGACCACTATTCGTTGTTAGGACTAGTAACTAGGCGTGGGTACGGACAAATTTACAATTGTCCTCTTAAATGCATACACTATTCTTGAAAAATATTATAACTATCGAAGGGAAATGTCTAACCACAACGAATCCAAAAGTGCTCAAGAGCGATAAACAAGACAACCTAAAATGGTAGGAGGGAGCTAGGTTTATTGACAAATCCCCTTTTTATTCATGCAATTGACAGAGGCATGATAAAGAGGAGTCGTGTTCAAGGAAGGTCACGAATAGCAATAAAATGTATACGCTTCTATGTTTAATCTCTCTTATATTTAAATGCTAAAGGCAGTAAAATTTGAAGTTGGGACATTTGTCACTTTCACCAATCAGGCGTCTACCATCTTCTATAAACTTTTTAGGAATTAATTATTAATCAATCCTAGCATTGCATAGCATCCCTTTTTTTTATCAAGCTCTCGCAGAAATTTATCAAAAAATAATTTTAAATCTCACAAAACTGTTTACTGCTTAGATTAAAGTAGATATAATCTCATTTGATTCTTTGCAATGACCATGCCATGAGATGGGTTGAAAGCACGTCCACACGTGGTAAATAAAATAACCATTCGTGTTCGCCTCACGGTGTTAAAGCCACTGTCTCCAATAGCATACGTCAAATTACTCCCGAGATGAAGATAAATCACGAGTTGATTTAAATGGGAAGCTCATTTACCTCTTCAAACAAAGCTTAAGATAAGGCACGGCTCAACTCATCTTCAGTCAGTGTGGCTCTGCCTCCTCTATTAGCTTGGTAATAAAACCTTGTTAATCCTTTCAACAGAGCTCGTCTAAAGACGAGAGAGAAATGGTTTGCATGAATGGCCGAATTTACTTTTAAGCAATTGCAGTATTTCATTCCTGAAGACATTAAATAAAGGTTTTTAAGGGAATGTTTTTAACATAAGCCTTGAAATATATTTAAGACGGTTACCCTACAAAGAAGAAACCTATAAATATATAGATAACTGGATAACTCGACAAACGATGTACTCCGAGAGGCAAACAACATTTCTTTGGTATCACAATGAATTAGCTGTATAGTAAATCTTAAAATGGTATGTTTTTTCTTGAGTCCAAAAATATATCATGCCATAATAATACTAAACCACAAAAAGACCAGCCACACTAGTGCAGTCCCCCAAACTAAACCGCAAAAGTAGCTCACACACGCTTTTCTTTATTAACTTCAATTCTGAGACGAGCAATAATTTTAATTTAACCATTACATACGCCGTTTAGAAATAGATAAGTAACTCCACGTATGTACTTATTATTATTACTAACAACACATTAACCGCAGTTGTATTTAATTTACATGCCAGACAACAACCCCAAGCATTTCTGTCTTCGGTATAACTATAACACCAGTCTATCTAATCTTCAATCCCGCACAGGTGAACTACCAGTACATGAGCTAAATGCTAAAGCAAATAAAATATCTGATATCTCTTACCTTACCTTATTGTCTTACGACTGGAAACCTGTTACGTAGCTAAATATTTATCATAAAAGCCAATTTACGTATGCTAAACAATGATACAGCAACACTTAAAGAAAAAGACTGACAATTAAAATTTACAGTTGAAAATGTCACTAATAAATTTTATTTCGTTCTGAAAGGCATGGAGCCAACTTTGCTTCTCCTTTCTTTAAGTTTGAACATAATTAAACGCAGCTTAACTGGCTGTAACTACTATTTGATTGTGTGCATAATTCTTTAAATCTACGCTTTTTAAATACTATTGCATACTAAACTTGAGTTGGTGTACATTAAAGCAGATGTCTTCTATTTGTTTGAAATTTCTTTAATTTTACCTCAAAAGGTTTTACAAATCTTGCTTAAAGGCCCAGAAAACACCTCCGCTCCATACGCTGAAAACTAACTCTTAGTTAGTCCCTTTCTCTTTCTGAAGGTTTCCCTTTGCCTTTGACACAGGAATTTAATGAAAGGGATGAGTTTGGAAGTGATAAGTTACCTATATTTATCTTCACGTCAAAGAAGCTTATTTTCAGGTGGATTTTTTTTTTAAATTTTGTTTGTTTTAAGCCCTCATTAAACCTTTTATGAGCAAGAGGATTCCCTGAAAAACGAATCTCTGCTCTGCGGGCTCAGTTCGAAAATATCAGTATCTCCTAGTAAATGAACTTAGACAGATTATCATCTTCAGATGGGAATGAAAATATCCTCCAACTGACGGTTGGTCCCAGCTTTTCATCATCCTAACTTGATTAACAGTACCTTGAGGAAAAACTCAACCTCATCTTTTGGCTGTGACTTGTTTCTCATCATGTCTACTGTGTACCTTGTTATAATATGATGAACTTCACTCATTTAGTGGATACGTTTGATACTTGAAATTATACATAAGCCCTCCCATCCCTCACTTTCAGTCTACATAATTCCCATCCTTCAATTAGAAAAACATGGTTGAAAAAAGAGAATATCGCCCTAAAAATCTTTCCAAGACAATGGAGTTTGAGAAATAGCTGAAGTTAAGGATTTTCTTTGGCCGATGAAGTGTCTTCATTAGTCGAGCATGAACATTGACAGGAGAGGTATTCTTTTCCCTGAGAATTGATCGTGTACACGAAAACCCATATAAATCCAGCGGTTGTTGGTTTGTACTGGAGTAGTAGAGGATGCGACCCTTATTTATACCCAGAACTTAAGCAATATATGTACGTAATGCAACTAGAGTACTACAGAACAAATACGATTTACATAACCCTAAAAACTGACAAAAATTATAGCAGAAAGACATAAGAAAAACGTTACTGAATATAAAAGATCACTGGGGTCAACGCAGTTACGTAGATGAAGAAGTTAGGTATAAGTCATCAAAACTTGCTTTCAAGAATTGGAAGAAGATCAGGTAAAAAGTTGCCATCGTCCTTCCAGATCATAGTCACTCACTCCAGTCTTGGTTTGGTTGGTATAAAATCCTCTTTAAGAGAATACAAATGGATTTAAAATAAAAACGAAGAAGTTTTATTTGTGGGCCGGTCGGCTCCAGCTGTAGAAGGTTGGGGAAAGAATGATCATGTTTTGGAGTTTCATGATTTTTCTATTCTCGTCCGGGACAGACGGACAACTTTTGGATGGAGACGAGATATAAAGAAAAAGATACAGTCTTTCTAGCCAAGTATCTCATCATCTTGAGTCATAGCAAAACTTGAAGTACGGAACCATATACTCTGGAAACGCACATCTTAGTTAGTAATATGTTCTAAGCGCACATGAAATGAATGGATGAAATTCTCTAAATCTTCTCAAACACAGAAATACATTAGTATGCAGACATATAAGAACTACGGAGGGATATGACGATGATAAGATGTCTGACGTGCTTTCTCAGTTAAAAAACGTTAACTGGTAAATCGTGAACCTTTTATAGCAATAATTCAGGCCAGAAAAGGTTAAAGTCTACCTGACTGAACCAGCATGAATACAGGAGGTAAGTAGAGCTTGACTGGAAAAACAAATAGAATCTAATATTGGTCTCAAGTCGCCACCCACCCCCATTCCTATGTATTTCATCTTTTAGTGAATATGAGAAAGGTGGCCAGTTTTACTCTTTAACTGAACAACTGCCCTTTTTTACTTTGTTGTTGTACTCTTCGTCAGTTCATTACATTCATCATGTCATCAGCTAAAAAGTTGGCCGGATAGCAATAACTACAGTCTGCAGTTGTGCATGAAGATTATCTTTTGGTTTGCAGGAGAAAAGTGTCTACAACAAGGAGTTACGGACTTTTCACCGCAGCCACAAATTAATTCCGCTTTGGGTCACCAAAAATGATTCAATTCAGCAATCTTTCGCATACTTGTCCATACAGTTGTCCATTTATGATTCGTTCCCAACGAAATCAGTTCCCGTAAAAATACAATATCTAACAGAGAAAAGCTGGATCTATAACACTTGGAATGTAATTTCAAACTTAAAGATTTGCCGATAAAAATTTCCCTTTACCTTAGCAGGGTTGTAGAAAAAAAGAAAAGAAGAATCGATGGATGTGAGACAAGAGTTTAGGCCACCCAATAATTCACCACATTAAAAAAGAAGACAACCCAAAATTTAGTGAAAAATAAATAGAATCAAATAAGGGGCCTGAAGGGGAACATTAATTCTTGAGGTGGATGCAATGAACATAATTCTTCCGCATGTTTCTACAATCATGATAAACTGGCTTGGCCAGGAGTTGAATGGCTCCAGTCAATGGTGTTTCATTATCATTATTTTCAATAAACATAATCCTTGAGATATTTCATCCATCATTTTCTCAGGATAAAAATTATAACCCTTCCAAAGTACGTAAATGCATAGTAAAAATATTCCCTGCATAACACACTCTAATGACTAATGGGCACGTATTCAACTACATGGTTTGGACCCAGGGTTTTCACAACTTTTCCCAAACATCTCTTGACATTTTCAACTTTGACGGCGAGCCTTGATAAACCTAGTTGGGCAATGTGTAAATTAAAACTTATTACAGCCAGAAGCTTTTCGCCATATTCGGTTTGGAGTAGAGAAAAACACAAAGCGTGTAGAATACTTATTTCCACAAACGACCGTTGCCAACAAGGTAGACATTCATTATCAGGAAATAGTAATTTAATAGCTGTTGTAGGAGCAAGACCATTTCACAACGTAAGTCCTTACTTGGCGTGACTTAAGACAATGCAATACAGCTAGCCAATACCAATGCTTATTTTTATACCCATTACAACAAAACTAAGCTTCTAATATGCAATTACAGCAGGGGGTTTAAAGTTGCAAACTTGACTGATAATTATAAAAGTAAATCTACATCTATTCAATGCATTTAATCGTATTCTTCATTATGAAAACTTCTTCAGAGTAAAGTCTTCTACTTAGGCAAACTTAAAGAGGAATTGAGCTCTGGCGTTCATTTTATTTAAGAAAAATTTCAGAATTATATTATTAAAACGACTAAAAATAGTAGACTCGAAAATTTAATTTCTTAGTCTTAAAACTTTTCCCCATAAAAGCCGTATGTATTTCCCGTTTAATGAAAATAAAACTGAAACGTAGGCTTTGATAGATCGACCACACACATTTAATGAAGAACCGACTTCTTTCCCGACACATGGATGATTAAGTAATGACCACGGTTGATGAGGCAAAGATATATTACTTATGCTCACTACCCACAGAGAAAACAACAAGGTGAATCCCAAGCACATCTCTGTGTATCGAGCCCTTTATCTCGTACATGAGCCTTCGTCGTTGGGTTATTCATCGTCGACTTTTTTACTGGTCTTCTCTGCTACTTCTTTGATTTCGAGTAATCTTACTTTACAAGGAAATTCTAGTCAGAGAAGTTTTTTTTAAGATACAAAAACTCAGTCGGTAGCGAATTACTGAGTTAAAGTAGCTAAATTTCAACCAGCCGACCCAAGCTGTTGCTACTTTTATAATGAATGAATTATTATTTTAGGTATAGCTCTTAACTTTAGCCGATGAAAAGCCAACACAATTCCATCAAAACCTACCAAAGAAATAAGTCGCGCAAATAATATTAGCATGCATGTGGTTTTCTTGGTCGGTCTTGTAATGATTTTCAAAGTGGAAACTGCTTATCCATGAAACTAGCTATTTATGATGCCGGTTAAGCTCAACAAAGGCAAATACATCACAATCAAAACGACCCATTTACTGTTTGTAAAAAGGCAAGGATCAGGATCCCAAGGCTAACTCAAGTTCATTTTTAAAGGAGTTATTGTTCAATGTTATACCCATAAGTTGTCTTTGGATAAAATAGGGCTTTGAGAAGTTGCTAACAGTAATCCTTCTAAAGTAAAGTGGTATTTACTTTTTTAACGGCCCCAACTCAATGGTTAAAAAGAGAACACACAAGGAATCCACTCCATACACGGCTTATCCAACCAGCAGTAAACAAGAATCAATTGATGTGGGTGAAAACTACCTAAACTTTCCTTTGACCAAACTAAATGAACTATGCATGCGTTAGTTACCGAATATTTGAATCGACCTCAATAAATCCAGACCCCTGACTGACTGACAAACCAGTTCAAAGAATAAGTAGACACAATCAAACTCCGTCCAAGTGACTAATACTATTGGAGTTAAAGCAACAATGATATTCTTAGGAGACAAGCTGGCTCATCGTTGAAAAATAAATCCTTCTGACCCAACTGCAGTTATTCAGAATGAGCGAATTCCATTTCAATAAAAAATTATCAACGCTAGCATTATTTTTTTATTTCGTTACGTAGAAGTCGAACGGTGTATTTTCTCCTGTATAATTGATTTAAATAAACAAGTCTATTAAATTACGCTCAAAATTCATTCACCAGTAATCCCACACAGATAGCTGATAAAGCTGAAGAAACAGCAAAGGTTACGCCAATTCTACTTAATTAATTTGATTAATGACTTTATGCGTCAAAAGTCATTTTACTTTCCAAATGTTTGTCCAATCCAGACATTTGCAACGGTAAGAATAATTACGATGGAATTAAAGATGCAGGTTTGAAAAACAATAGCAGGATGATAAATGGGAATTCTTATTAGTTTGCAAACTTGTTTCATTTCAGCTATGAAACTAGATAGAATCTTTTGAATTTAATTACGATGTATGCTGATTTTGAATAATTTGAGATAGCAAAAGTATGATACATGAATATACCCTATTGGCTGTTGTGGATTTGAAAGCTAGTAAAATATTTCTCTGCGGTAGGTAGGTATCTGCTAAAGCAAATCCGACATTCAATCAACAATTCGGGGAGGAAACTGTCCCAAAGGAAGGCATAACTATCAACTTTTAGTTACAATGAGCTTTATAACTTTAACCGTTTATTTTGAGATAACGTTAGTGTTTTAGTGAACTTTTTTCATTTCCTTTCCAACTGAATTTGTGCAACAATAAATTATTTACGCTATTAACAAATTCAAATTGTTAAAAAAATTATTATTTTGGTTTTTAGTTTTTGCTACATATTATCCAATATATTTTAACGTCTAAATTAAGGAAAACAAAAGTAATAACCCAAGAGTGTGTGAATAATTAGGTTTTGGATGACTATGATTTTTTTTATTAACCTGGAGTTCAAAGACTTGATTTCATAACATGCTCCCTACACCATTTCGTTGATCAACGATATAAATAAATAACTCAGATCAGAAATAACCAGCACCATGACCATTTCTTGGAATTATATTCAACTTTTGATAGTTTAAGTAGTAAATTCCCCTTACAGAAAAGTACATCGTACGTATACATAAACAATAAAGCTGAATGAATAAATGTATTACGAAGTGGTCAAGCCAGATTTAAGCTTCCTCCAGAATCGTATGCTCAACAAACCAACAGCAGCACACAGCACCAATCAATCGTAAAGTATAGTAACATCGTAAGCATCTTAGGTGGTCGGTACTAATTCTGAAATCACGCATAGAACCAACCAATGTAATCATCTTAGCGATCAAGTCAGTCATCTTGTCAGTAACAAGTAAAACAAGAGCTGATCCTTCACCTGCGAGCGTAATTGTAATAATACCATAAGCAAAGTGCAACCCCATAGCATTACGCCAAGTTAAGTTACTAAAATAAATAATTCTGAGGCTCAGGCTCCCAGTCATCCCAGTTACTCTCAGGCATTGTCGAAAGAAGCATAGATTCAACGATAATATGGCTAACTAGTCACAACGTCAATTCTTCGAGCTGCTGCTAAGCTAGTCAATATCTGAAGTATGCTATGGAACTTAAAAATTGACGGGGTCATTTTTCATATTGAATGATTACAAAGGCATATTGAAGGCCCCATGGGATAATGTCTGCATCTTCCTCTCCTCAGCGAAAAAAATATATACCAGCAGAGACCAAAGCTCCGTGTCTAACTAAGAATATATAGGTTGCAGTCTAGTTGCATGAAGGTAGGGCAAGGAGAAGAATGTATTGAATTGTAATCATGATTATATAATATAATCCATAAACGGGCCTAGATTGCATTATTTAATTCAGGTTAAAATAGTATGGCCAGACATGTTGGACTTATAAGAAGTACTCAACTTTGCTATTAGCACACAAACACAAATCAAGATTAACATGACGAAAATGCCTACCACTAGTCCACAAGCAATGTAAGATCCAAAGAGTAGCAAGTCAACAGTCCCTGAATTCAACTTTACATTACTCTGGACGGAAGGAGGATGAGAAAACTTTTAATAAAATAATCCGTGGGTAATTTCCGTGGAGCTGGTTACACAGCCACACTCATTGCCATTAGGATTAGAAAGAAAGGGAGATGAAAGATACCTGCTGGTTTGAAATCGCATATTCTCATTTTAATTCTGATCCCCGACCTCGGGCTGGTGATATCATCTGATAATATTAAGTATCCCATGTAGAGTTTCAAGTAACGTTAAGTTATTCTTCTAAATCATTATATGCTGAAAGGAGTTGCTCACTGCATCGATCATTCTAATGTTAATATTTATTTTATAATGTAATCTATCCCACCAGATAGAAGTAGCATCAGCATCGATAGCAAGTGGAGTAGAAACATTCTATATTGATCAGACATATTCTTGAGAGTGGTTAAACAAGCTAGCTAACAGTCACAAAGGCGATGAACATGCACAATTAAGTGGTGACTAAGCCTAAGGAAAGGTTCGAAACCCGCCTGTATCACCTTTCTTGGTTTATTAAGTTCATTTCTCAAATTAACTAATCGTCACGGCGATCTAAATCCATTCATTCACGCGATAGCCATGAAAGCTCTAAACTAACACCACAATGAACGAATATAATAGTAAATAAATAGTCATAGATCAAGCATGACGTTTCATGCAGTTTATTTTGAAGCCCTTTAGTATCACAATGAAGTATCAGAAATAAATCTCTCAGCTTATTGAAACTAAAGTTATGTTTTTTAACTATACTTTGATCATCTGACCATTTAAAGGCATGTGTGCAATATTTTTCTGAAACACAACACGGGGACAGTACTTATACATGCATGAGCGTATTGCATCTGCGGGTCGAGTACTTCAATAAAATATTAAAATACCAAGCAAGAAATAGCCAGCGGTTTCGGCTATCAGTAGTTAATCACAGAAAATGGGTGATTTCGTTAAAAGAAAGTAAACATTGTAATTGACAGCGGCAAAAGATACTCATTACTGTAGGTCAAAATGAATTAAATTAGACTGAAGAGAAGATGAAAGAGATACTGACAGGTGGATGGTCAAGAAAGGGCCCAGGTAGAGTAAATCAGTTCGTTAACAAGACAAGACTGTACTACCTACTACTACCTGTTACTACCCCTGTTGACTGTGTCTGTCTGCCAAGGAGGAGGGTTACTTTTCTCCAAAATCAGATCCTACTAATGAACTATTTCCCCCTTTCTTATCCTTGTAGTTTCTTTCTACATAGAAACAGGTCACTCACTAAGACAAGCGTTCACAAAACCCTTTGAACTGGGTAACAACAAAACTGTGGAAAAGTCAGATTAAAAAATCATAAAATTGCTCCAGTTGTCTTAATGGTTTTCATAATGAAAACTTCTTCAGAATAAAGTCTTAGTTTAACTAGGCTAAATATAGAAGTAGTAGTAAGTAATAAGTTGAGTTTTAAGGAACTGGATGAGTTATCTCAGAACAAGTGAAACAAGCGGTGATCGTCATGGCTGGAAGTATTAGCGTGCTTGCTCTTCAGGAGAATATCGTTCTCTGTCCTGCTCCCGTCATCACGTCTCCATCTAACCTTTTTTATGACTTAAATGCAACAAAGAAACTCTTTCTGTCTGTTAAATAATGCGAACAGCAGTAACTAACCTGTAGAAGGTTTTGTCTAGGTAAAAAGCTCAGGAAGAAAGGAATTCAATTTCCTTCACTAACTGCACAAGTAAATTTCTGAATTTTTTCTAAATCTCTGAAAGAAGTAAGGAGACGAATTTCATGTTGGGTGATGGTATAAATAGACCAATTGAACCGTCGAGTATGGAAAATAATTGTTCAGATTGGTATTTTAGAATATTTATCGGTCTAGAAACTTCACTGGGGGTATTGGAAGTGAATATTTAAATGTCGTTGGACTAGATTAATTATTCTTTGAACGAGTGATAGAGCCTTCGGCAAACTGGCATAGCGGACATCTTTTAATCTCCCTTGGTCCTTAATTCAATATAAAACCGAGACTTAGGATAATGAGACAATGATTGATGGGATTCAAGATTAGTTGTTTATCTTATCAGAAGTTAAACAAGGTATTTGTTTTTCTGAGGCACACACAGGATGAACCCATTAAACATACAAAGTGGACACTGCACATTAATAATGTGGCTAACTACTTCTGCCTATCGTTTTTTGCATACACCGATTGTTAAAGCTAGCCAAGAAGAAATTAAAGAATCAAGAGGATGGACTAGTAAAATTTGGAAAGGTTGCAAATGTAGGGTCTCGGGGTCAGAATATTAAGTCTGGCTGCCGCAGTGCCTCAACGGAAAGAATTCAAATAACAAGGACATGACCACCTTCGAGAAACAATGTTGGAGGAAGGATCAAAAGATGCCTACCACGAGACAATGTTGAGTGCCCATATATCATAACATATTTATACATGCATGAGGCAACAAAGCCCAAGGATGACAAGACAACCTCATTGAGATCGGTATTTAAGGAACGTAAAGTGCATTAATCCCATAAATCTTGTCAGGTCAAAATATTTATAAACATCTACCTCTTACGAAGAACCATACACAGTATCGTATTTAGTTATACTCTACCTCTATGTGTAATGCTGGTTTGGTTGGAGATGGGCTTTGAGGAATAATGAATAAACCCGTGATGAAGTGAATCCACCCCAAACGGCTAAAGCTATTATCGACAGAAACCTACCGATTACCATAAAATTCAATAAACCTTTTCAGAGTTCAGTAAGCACACGACACAGCTTAAGAGTTCTTAGAAGAAGAATCAAGAACGCTTAAAAATATTCTCGTAAAGAGGATCAGATCACACACAGTCTTGGAGTAATTACTGGAGGAACTGGTTAGCCATACTCTGTACTTAACTGTCTCTTAAGTAATTTGCGCCCATCCATCAAACTATCTCCGAGCCTCATGACAAGAGAGCCCACCCCATGCAGATTTACAACATAACGCCCACCTCTCATGTTTTAGCTCACATTACTCACGTGCAGGAAATCCCAAAAAGCTTCTTTAAAAGCATTTTCTTCACGAAAATAAAGGGAATAGGAAGGACAACCATTCCGTAATGATATTACCTACCGGGGCTGAATTTTGAGAATGCCTTATTTGTTAACAAATTAAAATACGCATTATTAATACTACTAATAATGTACCAACTGTAACTCAGAGTCCGCAAACTTTGCGATTTCTCTTTTAAAATTGACAAACCTTTTGTTTCAAAAACTTTTAAAATTATAGCATTTTGGTGAAATATGATTTATGTCTAGGCTTTTATGACTGCTATTCACTGGGGTGATGGATAAAATGTTGAATTTAGCAAGCATAAATTGTGGGCTTATAGTACTTACCTCAAGGTCGATTTTTTTGAACTCGGGATCATCTTCATCAACTTCAAAGTACAACTCATTAGACGTAATAGAGACAATGCCAGGAGCCACAACTCCAGGGGATATTAGACGAGCCTTCGTACTAATGTTCACAGGACCTAATGTGAATTCTTGATGTTAATTCATTCATTCTCTTGAACGGAGTCTTAGATTCTAACATTCCATAGCTTAATAAAAAGTCTGAATTAGCATAACGTTCAACTCAGTCATGCTTACTAGCTGCTTTGGACTCGTTTTATTTACTTACAATAAAGAGCAAAGCTGTTAAAGTTTCCTTAGCTTTTGTACATAAAGACTGTAAATTTTAAGCATATAGCCGATGTTTGAGCAATTTTCCATGCTTTTGTACTGAATTAGAGGTGGGACGGGTAGCGCGTATCGGTAAACCCAATTTTACTCAAACCAACCCAATCCAAACGGTTTGGGTAAACGTTTCGGTGCATGGTTTCTGTTTGGGTTGGGTTTTTTCTTGAATTAACTATTTTACCCAAATCAAAAATTTTACATCAGTAATTGCATGGCTAAAAGTGTAAAAAGCAACTTCACCATGTAAAACTGCCCATGTACAAGCAAAACATGAATTTTCAATTGCATTTTACAATATACAGCCCATGATTGCATTTTCGTCAGTCAAGTTCAACTTTTTAAGGGATCAAAATACACAAATTCGTATGGATTTGGGTTGGGTAGTTTGGGGTTTTGAGGACCTCGATTTGTACTTGAGTTGGGTGGGGTAAATTTTGCGGCCTACCCGTCACATATCTAAACTGAATTCGTTGCAAAATAACCGTTTCGGGTATGGCCCTCCTGAAAAACATGTAATACATTGTTCGAAGCTTAACTTACCCACTAAGTCTAAATCCAATTCTCTGTCATCAGATAATAACTCATTATCATCCATTAAATCATTGGACTGAATAGGCTGCTGAGACCTGGAGGCAGCTAGATGTGTGTGAAAGTCTTCTTTAGCCTGGGAAAAAACAATACATTTCATTAAATAAAACAAGTCCTTCACATTTGTAAGTCACTAAGGTTGACTTGAATTTTAAACTTGTTTGAACCTTCGTAATATTCTTATTTATTTTTAATACCTGTAAAATGGCATCTTCTGGTAATCCATGTTCCAGTGCTGCTTTTAAAGTTGCTTCAGGATGGCTTGAACCATAAGGGTTCCGAATAAAGCGTTTCCTTCGCCTAGCATCATCTTCCCAAGCATCCAATCTCCAGTATTCAATCATTTCACTGCGAAGTTCAATTCTTAGAAAATATGTATATTGTACACATTACAAATGAATGAAATGTCAAAGATCCGGAAGCTTACTTTAACTGGTCGTGACCCCAAGCACCATGTTTGTTAGAAATTATATTAATCGTCTTTTCCAGAACCTTAGCAGCGATTACATTGTCTCTTCTCCTGGCTGCAGTAATTAAATGATCACACATCTTCTCCTCTTCTTTTCTTTCAAGCAAGGTTTGAGCACAGAGCGTTTGCTGAAATATTAAATTATAAATTTAATACCCTACATACCCGTTTCATAAATCTGCTTGAGTAATCGACAAGTACCTCAAATTCCGCGTGCTTTAAAACATCATCTGCGCGCATTCTATTAAGAATAAATTCCGCTTCGTTTGCAACCCGCACAATATGATCTTTCATCGCATGAGACAACAATCTTCCTTCATTAATCAGTTCAATAAAAGCAAGTCCTGCATGCTTTTGAAGAGAATTCTGCCACTCTTGAGAACACAGAAGCATAACTAGTTCCACGACAGAGGTACTATGTTTAAAAGTTGTTAGACCTGCAAATTTGATAAAGTTTCCCTTAAGCCCGACTTTTCATTGAATACTCGCTCGTTTTTAAACTCATAAGACCTTTGCCTTCAGATAGGAGCTCTTGTCCGTGTGACCCAAGTAAAGTCTTTGATAGAAATGGGGCGAAATCCACCATAATCTCTCTTAAAAGTGGACAAACCGATCCTAATGCAGCTTCTAACTTTTGTGTAAGGTTTGACTCTCTTGCTGGGGTTGGTAAGGGGAAACCTTCTGTGGACATTAAAGGTTTGATGTTAAGTTCCTCTGCTCTTGGAACGGTGGATGAATTTCCGGCTCCTGTGGAATTGTGCATCGGTGATCCACTGACAACGCTGATTTGACCTTGTGGCTTTTCCCCTCTATCCAGGCCGTCTGAACGAAAACGAAAACATAATTAATGCAAAACATTCAGCAATACATTAAGATGTTTTTGGTTAGTTATTGAACCTTTTTCCTCCAATTTCTTCACATTGGTTTCACTGTCATCGTTCAAGCTCACATCAGTCCAACTGTCTTCAGCTTTCTTTTCATCACTTAGTTCATTTGTATTAAAAGCTTGGTTGGACTCTTCAATAGATTTTTGGGATGACACATCACTCATAGGATCATCACTCTGAATTCATTATGGATATTATTTTATAAAGCTACAACACAAGTCTGTAACTTTTTCTTTTTATTAATGCAAACTGTATCATTGTAGGGAAATATTCTACCTTCATGGTAATGTTTGGAGATTTAGAAGGTTCGTCCCCAGGATACTCCCGAGTTTCAGTCTACAATACGGTATTAAGAAGGGTTACCAAATTTATTCTCCTACTTAAGACAACTACGCTCATTTACAGGGTTATTGAAAGAATAAATTATATACCTAGTACAACTTTATTACAAGGACGGTTATTTTTAAATGTACATAAGTTAGTTAACAATACCTTCGCAGAGGACCCACTTAGACTGCACTCATCTGTAGACTCATGTTCGGCATGTAGTACATTATTGTTTGTAACTGTATTAGAGTTATCAGACTGATTGTCTAAGGAACTCTCTCCGCGTCCGCAATCGTCATCGCCTGCTTCTGATAAATAAAGTTTCTCGCATCAGTACAATCCACTTTCTGGACAATACTTATTAATACAATGCTTAAGTATTAAACCAAAGCGTCTAATGAATTTAGCATGTAACCACACACGCCAGGAATAATTATAATGATGCATTGCTGTGGCATTGAGTGGTAGCGTTTATCAACAAATTAAATATTTTACATCATAGCAGGTTACGCACTGGTAGCCTTTTTAAATATACATTATGTTATGCAAATGCTGTAAAATCTCTATGAAACCCTTAAATTGGGATTTACGCTATTTGATTTCAAAGGAACCCTAACTCAACCTATGCATTACTACTGTATTTAACGATCGTCTGACTCAAGTATTCTAATACTGTAAATACATTTAATGTTAAAAGCCAATTACATGATTACATCAGTAACTAGAATGTCTTCTCATAATTAACTACGTTTTTCTATTATTGAGTTGAGATGTTATTTGAAGCCCACTAAATTAATTCAAGCTGAATAAGAGCAAAATGTTGGATAAGTCGGTAATTTTTGCCAAATAATTCACAAGCAAACAATGGGTGGTAAAAATGGAATCCTGAAGGCAATTTATAAGAACCAAAATCAAAACTGCTATGGATTGAAAAGTTGTTTAGACCTTCTATACCTTCTACATAATGTGGTAATTTGTTATCTTTAGCAGTAGTAGAGACTGCAAGAGTTTTTTGAGGAAAATTCGGAAGATAATGAGGATAAATATGATTTGTCCACTGGGGATATAGAGGTGGTTGAGATGAAGAACCAGTTTTTCCATTTCGCACTAAAGAATGTATATAATGCAAAAGTTTCTAAAAAAATTCACGGATGGGGAAGTAAATGCAACCAAAATCCGCTTTTTCCTTTTTCTGTTCATCCACCAATATCTTTCGATACCTCGGCTTTTATCGACATGAGAATGGAAAATTATCAGCCGTTGATGTAGCAACAAGTAGATGGTGATTGAGACGGTGTTAAACATTGTTAATTTAAATATTACAATGGCAATGCATCATTTCCAATTTAAACAAAATTAACTAGTTCAAAAAGGGTTGAGATCATTTCAAAAATTTGTATTATGTTTTAAGTAAAACCTAGCATTTACCAGACGCGATTGAAGAGGCCCCATTTTGGGTTGCATGGGATGCAGCTGTACAAGAAGCATCGGTTACGTGAGGAATAGGACTAGATGATGGCGTAGGAGGTGGTTCTAAAATATCTCGATACTTTGAAACCATCAGTACAGAAATGAAGTAAACTATGGCTAAAGACAGGAACTGGGCTTGCTTAGTTTCCTCCTGCAAAATAAGTCATGTATTGTTATGCTATACTAAAATTATCGTCATTTTGTAAACTTACAATATCACGATAGATAACGGCACGAAGGCGATTCACATCCATGTCTTGCAGCAACTTTTCCGGATCTTTCACTGGACTATTTTGAGTTGCAAGATTTTCCACGATATTCTGTAACCAGCCAGATTGCTGTAGTTCGAAAGCGAAATTGTAAACCTATGAAAGTATATTGTGAAGCTATTTAGTTTTACCTTAGGGGACGCTTGAGCACCACGAATTAATGAATGAAGGTGGGCAACTTTGGCTGGCAAAACCGAGCCATTCCCTCCACAGTAACCCCCAGTTTGTTGAAGTCTTAACCTTTCCTTGCATTCTAAGCAATTACGGACGGCACTGGTACAAACTAATCTTAGACATTGCCTCAGGATTCCACCATTGGACATGTTTTTTTCGGATTCAAGCTCATTAAAATTCAAGGAGCTGGCAAAGATCAAGACGTCCGCCATGTTTACAAGTCGTTGAAGAAAGGACACAGCAACTTCGATTGGCATTCCTTGAGTTGGTTCTATAACGTCTAAATCGCTCTATTATTTTAAAATAAAAAATAGCTTCAATTTAGTCACTCTGAATTTACAATCTTAGAGAGGTTTTAGAATACGGTTTCCAGTTACATTTGGGGATGTGGCTGAGGCCAAAAGTGGAAGTAGTCCACCACATGCGATGATAAGGTTATCCGCCAGTTGCGAAATCAGATGGACAGTGTTCACAACAAAGATAGTATTTTCTCCTGTGTTAACGAAATCCAGTACGGATTTAGTGGAATGGCTGTAATAAAAAGGAACAAACCAAGTGAGATTTTTAATCTCCCTACATATTGTATTCTCAATAGATTCAAAAGCAGCATAGGTTACCTTCTCCAAACTTGAATATCTGTCTCTAGAGAGAAGAGTACGTCAGATAGCAATCGTTGATGAATATACGACCACTTAAATTCTGGAATTCTAAAAGGAGGATGTGATGGCCCAGGATTAAACAAATGCCGTGAGCCATGGTGGAACATAGTTGCAGACTTTCTCCTTTCCACTGGAACACCTACAATGTACAAGATTAATAATATTAGATCACTAATCTCCAGTAAAAGTATGCTCTGTGCTAAAAATTATAAAATGTCCAACCTTCGTCATTAGTCTGAGTTTGAGCTGCAGTTGAAACTCGGTCGGACCTTTGAAGCCCAGAATCCTCATCTTCCTCATCATCCACACGCCTGATTTCTTCAATGACACATACATCCGCATCCAGGTTATCAACTTCAGGCGAAGGACCCTTGGAATGGCTATTACATGGACTTGGAGCAGGGGAGGGTTTAGACATTTTGCTTTCATTTTCACTCTGAATCCATTCCCTTTTGTCTAAAGAAACTAGGGAAGACCCATCATCATGTTCGTGATCTACATGATGAATTACACTATCTTCATTACAAGGGGGTACGACTCTGTAGCTTTCTAAATTCGGATTCTCGCATTCACTAATAATAAGAGGTGGTT
This sequence comes from Hydroisotoma schaefferi, assembly GCA_034682405.1. NCBI lineage: Eukaryota > Metazoa > Arthropoda > Collembola > Entomobryomorpha > Isotomidae > Hydroisotoma > Hydroisotoma schaefferi. Next base: position 18,823 of record JAQFZX010000377.1, on the reverse strand, counting down.
CAAGGCCCGAAGAATTGGCTGTGTCATCAATACTACTGCCAGTCTCATTAATCTCATGATCTGAATTCGTGTGACCATCTTCAATGACCTTGGGTTCGGTTTGGTCATTTGCTTCCTCCGATAAGGCTTCAATGTGTTTTGACTTAGTTTCATCATCCCCGAGAATTTTTTCGGGTGATAAGTTACCATTTGTTATGTAGACGTCTGAGTTGTTCAGATTCATTTCATTTTTTTCACTCTGGACACTTTTTTGCTTAATAAAGCTCTTTTCAGATTCATCCTCGTCGGGTTCCGTGCTTGACTTCCCACTTAGCCCATTCTTCAAGGGAGAAGCTGGAGCTGAAACTGGAGTCTCTGATCCATTCATGTTTTCTACATCTTTTGGCATCTTTGGTTCAGTTGAGCAAGTATTTTCTTCACCTTCATTCGTTTCATTCGACCCTAAAATTTCAACTTCTACACTACCAGCTATATCACTAGTTGGAATAACTACAATTTTCTCACTGTCAGAAATAACGTTGCTTGTTTTACTATCACAGGCTTCAGAACTTTTAATTTTATCCTCATCTACTAAAACGCTATCACCAATATTGTCAACGACGGCTACTACTTGATCATCTTTTGCCACTGAGGGTTTATCATTAGATGCATCATCAGGAGAGTCGTAGTCATCGGATTTTATTTCTCGCTCTTCGGTTTCTGTGCCAGATTTGTTCTCTTCGTCAGCAGTTTCCGTTAATTCCTCTTCCCCTTCATTACTACCCTCGTGGGTAATATCTGTAACCACAACAGTACCAACAGGCTCGTCTTCACCTTCTGTTGCAAATTCGTTTCTTGGCTGATCCCAACCGGATATTGTACTTATGGGTCGTTGCTGGCGAACGGCTGGATCCGTTATATTGTCCGTCTGACGACGCTCGTAATGTTCATACATTTGGGTGAATTGGAGGCGAAATTCTTCATAAGACACTTTGGAATGAACAATGGCCAACGTGTCCACCCAAACTCTCCAGCCTCCATATTCATATTTTACAGCGTGATGAAGAAGCATACGAAACAAAGAGTAAACCATATCCGAAATCTTCTGCTCCTCAATATTCTTTGGATGGATGTAGGCCAAGGATATCAGCCATTCCTAGAAAAAGTAATATTTTCATTTTACCATCCAATTCTCCCCCTTTGAACCAGCTATCCAGTTAGCCAGAACGAGTTCGCAAGGAAAGGAGTTTAAGTAAAAATTAAGTACTTAACAAAAAAAAGTACAAACCTGCCAGACAGACATCTGAAGGACGGTTCTTCGATTTTCCCTATTGTGATTACATAGTAGCGTCATATCCGATAGGAAAAGTTTTTTCACTTCTAGAAGAGCCTCAGTTTGCTTCGACTGCCGAATAAGCGTTGCTACTACTTTAAGAATCACTAATAATCACAAAAACGAGTTCTCATTTACATTTTAGACTCAGCCAATGCTATAAAAGCACACGTTTGCACCAAGAGTCTAGCTCCAGTTTGCAAATGCTTGCATTTACTAATACAGCGTTCTTGTTTTTGCCTCTGGGTGTGTAAATATTGAAATTAAACTTGTGAAACGTTCAGATTAATTAGTATTGACTTACTTGGATTTTCTAGTCTGTAATTGGACTCTGGTTCGGGATGCTTTGAGTATAAAATTTGCTGACTAATATGTTCCGTCAGGATCTGAATAGAAAACCAACAAATTTAGCAAATAAAAGCCTCTTCTACACAAGTTGGATTTTGGGATACGCTAGGCAATAAAATGAAAAGATAGCACTTCACTTGCCTCATACAGAACGTTGTAAGTGGGAAGACTTAAACACTCTTCGTGGACAAGAAGCCGTTCAGCAAGAAGTGTGTATAAATTATGAGGACTCATTACATCGTACTTTCTCCTGCAAAAACAGACACACACACATATTAGCAACGCTTTAAATAAATAAGATATGTCCGTTTTAGCAAGCTGTTCTTATTTGAAGCTATAAGAAAAAAAAATCATGGAACTAATTGAATCTAATTTCTACTCTGATTTATAATATTCTACGAAGCAATCTACTCACTGTCACAAAAAACCTTAATACAACTTAATACAAATACAAAAATGTCAATTTTTTGCTTGAGTATTCTATCAAAACTAATCCTCTAAACGTTACTTTATGTTTCATAAATTGAAAGAATTCATGATCGTTACACACAGAGCTTGAAAACGCAACTAAAAACGAAACAGCAGTAGACGAAAAATGAAAATGGATCGTAAGAACAAAACTCTTGATTTGTTTCAATAAAATGAGATTATTATATTTAGATGGAAGTACATAGACACTGAGGAAGTTTGTCAAAGGTTTTATGTTTACGCTTACTTGTGCGTGCTTCGACATAGGAAAAAACCTAATAACTTCAATGCCTGTAGCCGGATCAGTTGGGTTTCCGATGATAATAACTTGAATACAGAGCGAACTCCATTTTTGGCATCAAACGCGGGTACTAAGGATGAGGGATGCTCAGACATCAAAGAGATCAGCATTTGCAAAACATCATGTAGATTTTCGTCCTTCAAAGAAAGTAAATAATATTTGTGTTTTATAAAGCATCGTTAGAAGAAGAGTTAAGACTCTTTTTATCTCATATTCCATATCTTTTAATCTCGAAGCTTTGAAATTCTTCGTATTCCTTTTAGGAAAGGATGAATCAAATAAACGTCGCATTATATGAATAACTAGTATCAATAAAGTACGCTCGAGTTAGAAATGTAAAAATAATCAAATATTCGAATGATCAGTCCTTTCCATCTCTTTGAAAAACAACCAGACAGCTTTGAATTATTCTCAGAAAATGTTCTCAAATTCATATAATTTTAAGGGATCTTTTGCTATGCAGCAAAGGTAAAAACAGATAGACCCATAGTTTTTATAGCTTATGTGTATTCATGCACATCAATCAATGTCTCATTTCTACACCTGCCGGCCGCTAAGCTTTACTGTAAAAAGTTGCACCATTAAATAATAGTAAAAGCCATGGATGGGGGAGGACTGTGGGAGTGGCCCACTCAGCGCATTACCTCATTAACCGTAGATAGATAATTTAATATACTCTGGAGTTCATCCTCCTTTACACCATTGCCAATGAGAATTAGCTGCTTAAGGAAGAGCAGGACATAAGCTCGGATTGCAATAATGTCCGCATCAGCAGGGCGAGGACCATCTGTAATTCAGACGACAAATAAACTCATAAATTATTCCGATTTGTCGTAAAACCCATGAGTAAAAGCTCTAGCAACTAAAACTCCTGTCTAGTAGTACACTAGCTTTCAGTAGGAAGAAAGAGCTTGTGAGTGTGAGTGGCTTTTTAGTAGGAGGAAATAAATTCTTCCAGTATCCAAATGAAAGATGGTAACTTCATCTGGCTTTTTCATTCCACTCCATTCACGCGTCTTAGTTAGCTTTTAGTCTACTCATGCATTCACCACATGGCTGGGGAATTAAGTAGTATTTGTGTGTCACAAAAGGGTTGAAACATAGTTCTGACCCAAATAAATATACTACTAATACTAACCAAGGCCTTTGGGAGCGATGCCTGACTTTTCTTTTGGATTCACAACCCAGTAGTAATACTTGAGGGTGTGCATTGTCTGCAAAACCGTACTGATACGACGCACGTTGGAGTAAATCTGCGTATCTGCCAGGAATTCGGTGGCAAGGTAGGAATACAGCTTCATTTGCACTTGCACAGGGGTGTATATCCATAGAGCAGGGTTGAACAGGATATGATCAAGTAACTACAAATAGAAATAATACACATGTGTACTTGATTAAATAATCATATTTTACATTCGTACTCGGCCTCGTTTCGTTTCCTTCCTGGAACTCAAAAACCCTAACTAAAAGGACGATTTGTGTGCTCAATGCATCTCTACTTGTGAACTTGGCTCTGTGAAAGTCGGAGAAAGTTTTCATTCGTATGCCAAAAAATGAGCCTTGTATAGAAAGCCTTGTATAAAGTAGGGTCTTACCTGCTTCAGAAGCAACTCACTGTTGGCATTGGGACAACAGGTAACCAAGTATTTAGTTAGTTGAAGGAAAGACGACAAAACTTGAATAGTTAGATGCTCCCTCGATGCCTTTTGTAGTAAATAACTTATGACTAGAAATCCACGATTCTGAATCATATGCTGCTGGACTGTTGGGGATGACTCCACTAATTCGCAAATAAATTCCAACAACTTGGAGCTATCAAATAAAAAAAAGTTAATAGTTTACAAAGTTACATCTTACTCTCATCTTCTAGACATCGCTAACAAAAATGTGGTCCATCGCCTTTCACCCAAACTTGGAATCAGACTTTCACATAGAGCTAGAGAACATTTCAACTTCATGCTTTACCTTCCTCTTCCTTGCTGCCACTTTACAATAACTGTAATGGATTTTGTCATCTGCAAGGAATGATTGAATTTCTCACGTAAGATGTGTACTAACTGTGTAGACGCACATGTCAACCTCTCCCCCCCCATGAGCATGATGACATTTTTATCTTTTGTAAAGGATCAGAAAGTTTTCACCTAGGGAAAGGTTTTCAGCTGAGAACAACTCTAAAGTTCGGCCTAGTTTTTTTTCAACATCTAGTTTTACTAATTCAACCGCAGAATATAAATATGGATATTACGAGGACCCGCACAGAAATATAATAAAGCCTTACACCTTATATGTATGCCGCAGGTAGATTTTTATGGGATGCGCTGTGTTAATGCGTACAATAAACTTGGCGTAAGCCTCTTAAAGTTAATAGCTTATCTGATAAATTGAATCTTTCATGCTTAAGGACGTGTTTCCGTCCTGTGATTAAATTATAGAAACATTTCTGCTTGCCAAAACATCTTACGACTGTCAACTCCTGGTAGAAACATGCAGACATGTTCACATGGTGAAAGTTGGTTGGTTTTGATGTAAATGTGCCAACGTATTAAGTAAGGGTCTATTTGCCATTCTATTATTGCTGATGATTTATTGTGTCATCTTAATGTAATATTATCGCCCTAGACTTAACCTGCAGCTTGCAAAAACAAAGAAAGATTCTCCATCCATCTCACTTATAAACATTTATTATTAAAACATGGTGAATTTTAAGATGAGCTAATTCTCGGTCACACCCCCTGTAGGCGCGGTTGACGATCGCTTCAGTGGCAATTCTCACCAGCTTTGCTATCGTTTGAAAGGTATTACCATGTGTAGTCACTGACCTTTAGGGGATGTGTTTGGGACACAGTTAGAAGTTTTTACCAAATGATAATCGCAATCGCAAGTTCAACAAGATCATTGGATACTACTCGACCACAGCCATTGTTCTGCCGGTGGTGTCAAAGGTCAAAATTTAAAATGAACGCATATTTCATCCCTTCGAAACATCTGTTTACAATGTTTCTTACATGCTGAAACTAAGCTTAAAGCACCGAGAGATGGTACGTTTCTCACCGTGTGGTGCCCATGGTAAAAAAAACCTTCAGCATTCTTTAAAATGCGCTTAGCACAAGGATTAAATCCTTCAGCAACAAATAATGAATTGATTGGTTATAAGTTCAACGAATTCATTTTATGTGCCGGCTTTTTAAGATTCTTTGGTAGATTACGGGGAACGAGCAAGAAGTTCTTTTTAAAGAAATATCATGGCGTCTATCATGAAAGCTTCTGGGAAATCAAAATAGTAACTTAGATTGGTGGTATAATGCTTGAAAGGTTTGACTGTTGGTCTTTCAGCATGAATAAAGCAGATTTGTTTCGGTTGTAATCATTTTGTAGTGGTTTACGGGCTGAGGTTCATCGAAGGATGTTTGGGCAAGTAAGTGGTATTCTCTGTAATCTTACTATTCATCCTCAACAGAAAATGTGTTTGTTTGTAACAATGTATAAACTCCTCTTTTGATTCCCATCAGACTTTCTATGGAATACATTTTTGTGATCTCGCCTTGACCTCAATATTGTAAGTTCAAAAATGCAGAATTCAATTGTGTGCAACTTTTTAACTTTCGTGAGACGTATTTTAGCAGTGATTTTTGCTGAATTAGATAATCTAACATCTTATTCATCAAAAAGCTATAAAGCTATTTTTCAAAATGCAAAAGGACTTGAAGTTTTTTACTTTAATGAGATATATTCTAATACAACGGTTTTACTTGAATTGTATGATATAATAAGAACCTCCGGTTCGTCCTCATGAAAAAAAATTATGACCAAAAAATGATGTATACTTTTTTGCGTGAAATATTATTATGAAATACAAGTTTAATTTTATGAACTAATGAAAACTCAAGCTCAGTATCACTAAATACGTTGGATAATTATTACGCAAGTAGTAAAAGGGCTATCAGGATTCAGGAATCTCAGAAAGGAAAGGAGTGGTAGTTTGAAATTACGGTAGGATACACAAAGGATCTTTAAAATATGGATAGGCTGGAAGGAAGGACGGCTATTCTTAAAGTATACGTAAGAGTAGAATGCCAGATAGGAAGGTTAGTCTTAAAAGGCAGGTCCTCTTTCAAATACGGGTAGGTGGCAAGCTGTCGAATAAGGAGGGGATAATATGGATATGGTATCCAGTAACAGAGTGGTAGGATTGGAAATATGTAACTTGTAGGAAGAAAGTAGGATTGGAAGCGCGTAGTGGTAGGATTCTCACCGGTCGTCGTAGACGGTCTTGTGTCTTTAACAAAGAAAGTCTCAACTTTTACTCGACTGGGTGGCTGGTGGGCTAGTTCTCCTTTAATATGCGGTTGAACTAGCAGTTAGTATTTTCAAGCTGCCGCATTATTATGATTGTTATGAAATACAATTTAGAGCAGTGGCAGTTAGTAGTAAAAGATTACTTTTCTCTGGGGTTTTGACAGGCGGGACCAAATAGCTCAGTAATGTAGATAAGAGAGCTCTTACCACAATGATGGATCTTTTTTGCAATCAGAACCGTCATGAGACAAGTCTAACTGGGCAAACAATGGGAACAAAACTTGAATTCCTCCAATAGAGTTGAGCGTACTGTGAATGGAATGGGTGATCACAGCTTTCACATCCTGTGTTGCATAAAACATCATTAAAAATTAATAATTCTCTAGCCCCAAACGAGATAAAAAGAGGGGGATCAAGAATTCATGGGTTATGAGGTGAATTATAGAAAGTTACGAGGATATAATACGGTTTGTATTATGTATTACAAAGATGTAGCATTGAGATTCAGAACGAGTTAATATATAAGAACAAACCTGAAGCATGAGCGCGTGAGGTGTATGGACGAAATAGGAAATATTTCCTTTAGGAGCTGACTGAAGACACAATTGGCTATCTGTGGCTACGGGATTGTACATAAAGACAAGGGAACTTGAGAGTTTTCCATCGTACAAGACTCTACGATGATTTTCCGGCAGTTGCATGTGGCATTCGTTTTCAAACCTGAACTGGTTCTATAATTAACACAAACATAAGGCTCGAATTAGTCAAATTATTTGGAAGGAGATGGGTTTGCTGTAAATTATAGTTTAAGTTTTAGGAATCATGCGGAGTTTTGATGGAGAAAAGTAAGTATACGCCTTTCTGTAACCGAACCTTATATCCTGGACCTAGTCTATGCATCGCGCAAATTTGATGAGGCGTGAGAGATTCTCCAAATAGATACACTGCTGACATTTGGCCGCAAAAAACTCTCTCCTCGTCCAAATCTGGGGTGGCTCCAATGTAGCATTTGTCAAACGGCTGGAAATCAATAATACTATTTCAATAGGAAGTATACACAAACCTGGGTGTATGATGAAGGGAAAGAAACTAAATTATGAGGATCTAAGAGGATTATGAGGAGTGTACATTCATCAACTTGAGAATTTGATGAGAAAAATATAATTAATTGGCAGAAGAAGAATAATACAATGCATATTTCTTCTCTGACTTGTCAAAGTCATGGATTTCTTTCTTTCACATTTACAATTGGAGACAAGCTGAACGACAAACACACTTGAGGTTTCTTCCACCATCTTTCATATTTTATTTTTATTCGTGTTTTTCGTTTGCTGGTGTTATGTACAGAAACGGGTAGACTACCGATTTACAATTAAAAGCAGACAGAACCTTCCTTGTCTTAGCTGATTTATATTATGATACAACAGGGTTTAATTAAAAGATGAAAGCACGCATAAAGGACTCTTGCTCGTCAACTATAGATCTTACTACACCCTTTTGTGTAATGGAATACACCAGGACCATATTACGATATTCCTGAACTTAAATAGAAAAACTAATTAAAAGTTTTCTACAATTTAAACAATGCTAGAAAAGGTCTTAAAGCAATATTTATTAGATAGTGCTCAGCTCCTTCTCCTCTATAAAATTTGTGTCTCATTATAAGTTTAAAAGTTGTTTGGTCATCAGCAGAGAAAGTTAGACGTACAGTCAGTGAATAAAGTAATTGTTCTACCCAAGTTAACTTTTATAAGACATGCAGAAAAACCTGGTGAAACATCCTTTGATTCTTTATCAGTGATAAAAACTCTTGGCTTTCTACTTTTTTTATGAAATGAAAACATTGCGGAATTGCTTGGAATTTATAATTAAAAGCATGGAGTCAAGAATATTATATTAATGGCACAGAAATCTTTTCCACCTACTTTTTAAAGGTTCTTAAGAGATATCCACTATTGACTGTTTGCTGTAATTGTTTGAGAACTGCGTCTTCTAAGTCAACTACCAACAGCCATCCTTTCTACTCTGTTGGATGTTTTTAAAAGATGTAAAGTAAAAGTACCCTGATGACTGCAGTGTAAAAAACTTGCATGGACTTAACTTATGAATACATCACAGCACATGGGTTATTATCTTAGGAACCCATGTCATCTTACAGAATGAGAAACAACTTTTACGAATTCCAAGACTAGCTTTCTTAAGGTAAGACACATTTTGTATTATCTACCCAACCATATCATACCCTGTATGATGTGGTTAGGTTGAGTAATGTAAAATATATTAAGGAGTAGTTATAAAAGCTACGAGAGAAAGTAAAGTTGGTGGCATAAGGAGGACGATCAAAATGAGCGGGGAAATAGGGTGACTAGAAAATAAATGAAAGCGAGGGTTGCTTTGCTGCTGGCTACCTGAAAGTACAGCGTTGAAATGTTAGGAAATTATATGCTAGGCTATGCTACAGTAGCATCGCCATCATCACCAACATCCCTTTCTGTTGGAAAAGCACAAGGAACGACGAGCTCCTGATGAGCTAAAAGGATTGAGATGTTCTGTTTTAATGAAAAATAAACGAACCTCGTTTGTTGAGACGAACCAAGACATCTCTGTGCTGGAAGCCAACTGGCAATTTACAAAGCATTTGATCTCATTTTTCGTCCACCGGTTGTAAATGTACACGATTGCGATCATGTACCACTGTTGAAACCATACAAAAAAACATCATCATCATCATCGTCAACATCATCATATAAACCACCACCACCATACTACTTTCAACCATGACGTGCCGATGCTGTTAAGATAATTCTTAAAGTTTTTTCATATAAAAATGGTGAAGGAAACGTATTGCATGCAGTTTAATATATCTCTAGCTGCTCAATTAAACACATTTGCATAACACCGCGATGTTGATGATGCATCGTGGGTATTAATATGTACATACTATGCTTGTGAGACTGGATAGAAAAGTAATAAATAAGTATAGAAACGGTAATAGAAAATGACCAAAAGTACACAGACGGGATAAAGAGGAGTACGTCTATCATTTTCCATGTTAATTGACCCGGTTTAATTACCCATGACCTGTACACTATTTGACGTAGTAACCCCCCTCCCCCGCTGTTATAATTCCCCATTTCCTGCACGCCATTTGACGTAGTTACACCCCCTTTCCAGAATAATTCCCCCGAAATAGTTTCCCATACCTCCAAACGGGATGCTATTTGATATGTGCCATTGGAATAACTTTGCCAGATTTTAACTCATTTAATACTTTAATTATCAATTAAATTACATTACATGTTTTAAGATGTGAGATATTCTGACGTCCTTGTCTGTCGGTTATCAATTTTTTACGAATAAATAATTTTTTTAATACAAATTGCAGTGCACGTTAGTTTGTTTGTTTGGAGCAACGATGATGGGTTTGAGGTTGCCCCAAAATACTTAGAAATTTTTTCCCAAAAAGGTTACCCCTGTCCCCTGGGTTGCCCCCAACGTTGCTATTGAAATTAAAATGACGTTGAAATGAGGTTGCCCCCGGAGAAAGTCTTTCATGGGGCAACTTTTTTTCAGAACTTTAAGGAATTGTTTTGGGGGCAGCCCTACTAAAAAAGGGGAGGAGTCAACTCACGTTTCTCCTCATGCCGGGGGCAACCATTTTGTGGGGCAACCTTTTTTTAATTTAATTTGTATTTGTACGACTACGCCTCTTGAGGGCCCCTCCCCCCTCCCGTTATAATTCCCCATAGCAAATAAGGAGCAACAACATCACAGGGGAATTAAAAATGGGAAATGTGGTGAATACAATAATCATCCGTCAAACAATAAGAAAATTTCATGAACAAGCGCACAGCTAACATCTACCTAGCAAAAACTGCATCAAAGACATGGTGGGTAACCCTTACACCTTCCTACTTCTTCTCTACCTTTACCATTTATAAATTATTATTATGTTACATAAACGCACACCGGCTAGGCAGATGGATGTACAAGACAAAATACATATAGAATCGGTTTACTAGAAGAAAAAATAGACTAGCAGAACTATCTGGGTTTTTGTAGAGATGTTATTAGTAAAAGACTCTAGGGGAAATATTCGTTACTCGGACTGAAGTACCACCCCTTCCTACTCTGTATAGTTGGGAGGTTGGTTGTGCCGTACTGATAGCCCTGACAGTGAACTGTAGGCGTAGAAGTACAACGTATGTACTTTATGTACAGTAAAGAAAGTGAAAGCTAAAGCATGGATTGTTGTACAGGAATATAGAGGGTGAAAGAAGATTTTGTAGTTATACGTTGTAATAGCAGAGTCAGCATGGAAAAATAGAGTTTTTTCACAGAATTCGATTGTACTCTCCAAACAAATCCCATTTGGCAGCAATTAGTGAGCATCTCAGGTCTCGTCCACGACCATAAATTGCTGACTCAGAATGTGAGAACACAGAGTGAAAATGAAACTGGGAGGTAGTGGTTTGTTGGCTGTGGTTCTCTGTGAGGAAATACGTGTACGTTGTGCATACAACGCAAGGCCAGCCGGCTAAAACAGACTCTGATATGCTTGCTACTTCTAGGAAGACAGTAGTGCTGGCCTTTGTAAGAGCACAGTGCCCCAGTCACGTTAGAGAGCTAAACTGACGGAGAAGTACGGAAGTACGAGACTCTCTGAGCAACTAGAAATCCGGACTAATGCTAAGTAGTCCTCTAAAGAGCTGAGGAAAGTAGTAGTAATGGTAGTAGTCGTAAGCAGTTGCAGTAATAAGTATGTAGAGTAATAAAAACGTACCTTTCTCGGCTGGAATTCGTACTTGACACAGTGTTGGAATCCTTTCCCTTTCACTTTCATGGATGTTAAGACTAAACAGTTTCCCACAAAATGGGCTGAATAGCCCACTCCTTTACTCGTCTTGAAACTGTCGAACAGAAAAACAAAAACGATAAGGGTTGGAAGAGAGCAAAGCTGTGCCTCTCTTGTATTTTTAATTTATATTATTTCCGCTAAGCCGGTAAGACTAATATTAACCTCAAGTGACCAGCTGGCTTGAGAAAGAAACAGAATGGATATCTCCATAAACAAGGCCACCACTTACTTACCACGTTCACATGTGTTAAACATGATGCTCAACACATTTGGAACTAATGCCTCTATCCATCTCTCACTTACTGTAATTATAGTTTAAACTGTACGGAATTGAATGGTTACACTCTTTATGCAAAGAAATACACCCTTTCTCAATTCAAAACATGGCATTTACGGTATACGGTCAGGTTGGCAAGATATGTATATTTATATTTAATATAAATGCATGAGGATTTACTACTTATGTTAGTGAATTATCATTTTGGAAAAAATTCAGATTAATTACCAACAAAATCGGTCGGATTAGTTTCTTTTCTTCTAAAAGTTCTAGACCTTTTCCTTAAAATGATACGGAAGAGAAGACAAACAAACGAGAAGGATTGATATAATGGTGGCATACATATGGTTCTAAAAGAAAGTTGAGTTTTTCACGTAATTTCAATGAGAGGGGGCTTTTAGGTAAAAACTATATTGGGAAAGAAAGGTTGGAAAAGTTCTGATTGAACCTTACAATTTCTCAATCTAGACTTTTCTTTTGGTTGAACTAGATTTTTCATCATTTTTCCACGCCAGGGAAACCAATATCCAATCCTGTCAATATCTATGCAAATATGGTAGAGAGAGAGAGAGAGAAAGCTAAAGAAAGTTTGTACTCAGGACTTTCTCAGGCTCAGTGCAATCTCTGCAAGCAGCCAAGCCAACCATCTCTTTCTCTTTCTTTTCTGTGGCCGTATGAAAAGAAACCCAAATCCCCATTTCTTACCAGTATAGATAGGGTTTTTCTCTTTCAATATTGACGGAGTTGATAGGATCAAGACGGAACCATGTCATGAAAGTGAAACCATTCTCATACGGCCAACGAGCCAATGGAGGGAGCAGGATCGCCTATGATGAAGAAAAAAAATTGATTCAGACTCACAGATCACACACTTACTCACGCAGTAGTAGCGTAAACGGCTTAAATTACATTTTATTATTAAATCACTTCTGTAAACAATCAATTGGATTACAGCATAATTGTGGCTTTGGGCTATAGACTTGGGTTAAACTCCTTTAACGTTCTCCACGTCTGTTATTTTGAAATAATGTTACCCAACACTTTGTCATTTGTCTTGGCTTTTGTATAATTCTTTCCTTGAACCTAGTACATACATTATTATTAGCCTACGGGATTTACTACTGATGAAAATAGACTGGTTCAAAAGCTTTTGAATGTTGTAATGATTATTACGCATTATGCTTAGTACTATCACTATGAATTTGAGCATTTTATACGACAGTATGATTTTTTCTTTTAGAGCAGCGTCTACACAATCGTCAGATTTTTACTTTAAGTTTTCTTTCTAAAAAATGTTATCAATGCATCACTTCCTACTTCTTTTCTATAAAATAGTCCACTGCAGTTTGACAGTCTCAAAAGTAAAAGATTGTTGTTGCTATGACCTTAAGGTGACATTTAAGGGCCAGGAAGAGAACACTGACGATTCTGAAGATTTTATTAAATCATTATCATTTCATTTATATTTTCAGCAAGCTTATTAAAGGATGAATACTCCTTCATTATGTGACTGACCGATCACTCTGTACGTCTGTTGGTCTGAGCTAAAACTATTTACAGTTGCACTTTTTCAACTTCCGTTTTCAGATATTAGTTTTTGGAGAACTACCGTATTTCCGGAAATTACTCCCCCGGGGCAGTTAATTTTCAAAGCAAAAATTGACAAAACTTTTAACATGGGGAAGACATGGCGACTTTTAATTTTTAACATGGAAAGGATACGGGGATTTTCTTCCAGGGGGAGTAATTTAGGGGGGGGGATTAATTTCCGGAAATACGGTAACTAACATTGAGTTTGGAAATCGACCTTGTAGGCCACACCCCTCAAGCTAAACGCCCACAGGTACCAAAAGTTCAAATGGGAACTCTTGTCAAATGGGGCGTCGTTTGGAAGCTATTTACTAAATGGATTGCAGAACATTTGTTTGTATTGCGTTATGACGATCAGGTCAAAAGTTATGGCCCTGAGAAGATCAAAATGAGGCAGTAGAGTATGAGACTTTATTTCCCCAAAAACAAAAATTGTATTGTACACTACTCCATCACTCCCAATGCTCTTCAGGGGGTGTGGTTGGGGTGCATTGAGACAAGATTACAAAACGCATTACGCAAAATCACGCTCACATCACGGAAATATAAATATAGCGCACAAATCGCGCTCTTATCATAGACACATCCATGATGTGCGCGCGGTACATCATGGACATCACGGTCATATCCATCCCTTTGTTAGTGCGTTAAAAACGGTTTACTGTTACTCGTACTACTACTGCACTGGTACATTAGCATTCTTTTTGAATACTAGAGTTAAGAAAACATGGTGTTAAATTTAGAGGAAATAATCCCTTTATGTTACCAAAAAGCTTAGGGTCATTTTGAACAGCTTATATGAACTAGGATGAATGCAACATGGTCTTGTTCCCAATCCAGGGCAACACTAGCGTCGTTTTTCTTTGGCACACATAATAGAGTAAAACTTCTTCCAAGCAGTTATGTGAGCCCAGTCAATTGTTTTAAGAATATGACCGCTGCCCGTTTGTCCTATTTAAGTCTGACTGAGTATTTCGTGGGGGATAGTCGCTACAATTGTCTAGGACCGACCTGATCAATATTAACCATTTATTTTTATGTGAGGGCGCAGCCCCGACACCTCTCTTTTTTCTTTCTGTTGCTTTTCCCCTTCATTCGTCCCCCTGTACCTACTACTTTTGATTTTAGCAAACATAATCTAATCTGTTATTTGTTACTTTTGAAGAAAAGTATAGGGATTGAACAGTTTTCACATTTTTCACCCGACCGGGTCCAATAGACCTCCACGAGTACCTACAACTTTCGGTTTTAGCAAAAAGAATCTGTTATTTGTTACTTTTGAACGAAAGTAGAGGAACAACATTTTTCGAAATTTCAGGCCAGTGGGGGTCATTTTGACCCCCACGGGTCACTGCGGAGTCTGATCGGGCTGGTTTACGAACTTAAACCTCAAAATCAGCCCTGGACTGTGTGTACAAAGTTTTAGCAGTGTGGTGTAATTATTTCTCGAGTTATAGAGTTACAGCGTGGCTACATAAGCTCAATTGACTGGGCTAAAACCGCTTCCTGAAAGAAAATGTCTTACGCACCCAAATAGATATAAATAATACTACCGGTCTACTGCTCTTACGTTCACGACCATCGTCTTCTTGTTGTATTGTTGTAAATTATCGTAGTTAAATGCCTCGAATAAAGAATGATTCCTTAAACTTACCGAGCCTTTCTTGCCTGGGAAGCTGAAGAAAACGTCGGGTCCTGTTCTTTGCGGCATTTGTCGAAGGACACTCAATAACTTTGCTGAATGTCGGGGCTACAAAAAGGAACATGATATTTCTTTATAAATACTTCCACATTCACTACATAACTCCTTGGTACTGCATAAAATTATCAACAGCAGTAGTTTATCCAAGGCAAAGGCATCTCAGTTGGCGAACCAAGAGACAAAGGAGGGACAGGGGTAGTTGAATTATATAGGAAATTTATCACTATCTCTCGCTCCATCTTTCATCTCAACATGTATCATTACTCTCCATCACTTTCACTTGATCAGAAATGTGGCTAAACTTTCTCGGGTTAACTTTTAGACTGCTCTAGGATTGGGTTAGGAAATCTGGGGAAACTAATGGAAATTCAAAACTACCTAAGCTTTGATAGGAATATCTAGGTGGTAAGTCGTTGCCTTTCCCTACATTACATTTATTATTGCGTACCTCAACATGCTTTGAAAGATATTGTACTAGTTCAAATATAAATTTGATCTCTAGCAGCCGTAGATCTGTCGATATTTGAGAATTTCAAAGATATTTCTGGTATTTTAATAGGGTTAGAGTTGTTTTTACATCGCTTTTATGGCCGGTTATTGGTTTCAGTCTTCTGTATGCTGGCATTTCAGTTACCATTACAAAAGTTATTACAATCGATAAACTATAACGTATAAAATAATTTGCGACTTCCACAAAAGCGCAGAGCAATTTAATGTTTCTTTCGATTCATTGCCTTAGCTATTCGCATTCTGAGTTCATGTTACTACTTTCTCTTATACAATAAGTTGTAAGTACTACTAACCATATCCAATGTACGCATTACATACATAGTGGACCGGACCTAAAGGTTGATAAAGATGCAGTAGTAGGAATGAAATAAAATTTGCTTGCCAAACAGAGGTCAAAATGGATAAATATATTCCGGGATATTCAGCAGAGAAGTGGCATAAAACTATTTTTGAGGAACTTTCTCCCTATCGCATTGGTAGTAGTGGTAGAAGAGGTACAAAGGAAATCAAACTTCGTTTTTTCTTTTTTTTTCTTCTCTTAAGTGTTTATGTAGAGAAACTCTTTGCGTTCGTAGCTTAAGAATAAGCTTTTGTAAAAAGTACTTTGACTCAATAAAAATTCTTTTATTCGGAATAGTAAAATGCTGTCGAGAGGCCTTGCACTTAGGCTGCAGCTTCTACACTTCTAACTTGTCTAGCAAAGCTATCTCAATGGTGCAGACAGACTTTACATTTATGGAATAGCATTCTACTCATGCAAATCGTTTTATGATCTAAGCTAACTTATACATTTTACATTAGCTATAGAATATTTCTAACTTGATTTTAATTTTCTCGCAAATAGCAGTAGAGCATACTTAAAGGACCAACTTCATTAGCACGAGCTGACTCAATCTACTCTGATCTGCGGAACATCTTTTGATCAGCAGCTCACACGGAGACACACAGCATCATCATGTTAAATCCTATTTTCAGTATAAAAATGCGTAGAGCAAGTAAAGAGTGGGAAATATTAAAATAAGGTATATCCGAGCTTTCAGTTTAGTCATCCAATCTAACCCTTGCCATCTTGCTTGCTACATACCTACTTGAAATAATTCTGCAAATTAGATTAAGGGTGGTTTGTTACTGAACATTGTAAAGCTTACAGTACTCCCTGAGTACAATCTCCTATGCAACCTATTTATTTCTAAGTACTAGAAAAATCAAAGCCTCAAATGGATACTTATTCAGCCGACATATCATTTCATTCATTCGGCATCATGATCCAACTCAAATCCCTATTTTATTATATTTAATCGTACGTTGTTGTCATTTTCAACAGATAAGAAGCAATACGCGTTAAAACGGTAGACATGATTAAAGTCAAGGAATCAAGAAGCCTGTAAAACTGACGAGGAAAGGATTGTGTACTCAAAATTCCAACTTACTGCTACCAAAGGCTCAAGCAAGCAATAATTATTTCCATAATAATTTACCAGTAGCTTTACCAGTTTATTATTAAAAGCGTATTAAAGTCATTTATAGTACCACAAATAGTAGGGAAGAAGCATATATCAAATACTTCTTTAATTATTTCTCCGCCACTACTTCTACTCCGAATCTTCTTTATCCGAACTAATAACATAGAAAACATTACCAAGCTCCAGAAAGCAGAGGGAAGAAGGCATCATTTTTTGATTGACATCAACAATAATTAAACTCCCTTTCCCTACCGGTAGTATGGGTAGCCTGCTACTACACTGGCTGCTCCTTTTTGTTCCACCGATGAGAACATGCACAAGATTAACAAACACTGAGATTTCGCTAAACCTCAAAACCTCAAGAGAGATAAGGAGAACAGAGACTTTAGACAGTGGATAACTATAAGCTCCGGAAAAGTTTTCCCCAACGTAATAATACTTTGAGAGAAAAAAGACCCTACCATGCATATAGTTAGTTAGCAGCAAAGCAGCAGGAAGGTTAGAAAGAGCAGTAAAAGTAGTAGTTTTAAGCCCGTTGGGAAAGCCTCACGCTTTCTCCCAAGCAGCTCCCCTTTCTAGCCTGTCTGCTAATATTGATACTCTCGGGTTGTTTTTGCGTCTTCTCACTTCCCTGCCTCTCCATCTCCCTCTTCTGAAAGGAAGAGCTCTTCTTTTATCTTGGCTTACGATAGATACACTGCTTGGCTTACCTTTCCCTTTTTTAACCTGTAGAAACATCTACAATAAACCATGGAAAGCTGCATTATGAGGAGAAGTGAAAGAGTGGCATGGTAAGGGAGAAATACAGGAGCTAAAACAATAAAGGAACAAGCACGCTTTCAACCTTTTCTCTAAAGACATATGTCATAGTAAAAAGCGCGATTCCCTGTTTCTGTTCCTGTAGAATGAAAATGCTAATGCTTGAACGCTAAGTGAACACTAAAAGTAAAAGGTACTATAATGGAAGTAGACTTTTACAAGTAAGCTATAAGCTTAGGGAAGTCCGGTATAATTATAAGTGAACACCAAATCCTAATTAAGGCAAAAAGTAATTATGCATTAATCAGCCCTCCCTTGTCCAGAACATTCCTTGTGACTTCTTAAATAATAGCGATAGATACAAGCCGATTCCCTAGGAAACTAGTGCTCTAGGGAGTATGCTAGGGTGTAGTCGTCCTGTAACTCCTTCTGATACTGTCGGGTCTTTCACGGTTACTGGAAACTAACTACCTATACTGGTAGAGGAATCTTTAAATTTTCTTTGTTCTACAAGATTTTGTCATGCACTGTAACCAACTTCAGTCTTGCCTGTATTAGACTGAAAGTAACGTTAGTATACAAAGCGTAGGTCAACTCAAGCACTAGCAGATGAAGGAGCAGAAAGAAAGGGTACACTTTGGTTTTAGTTATTTTAATACAACCCACTGATACCCAAGCCTCCTACTTTTGACTGTTGTCCGTGTCCACAGCTCGATAAAGCATTACACGGCAGCACCAAGGGTTCTATACAAGCATCGTAATGACTGCTAATTTAATTCCATTTCTGTCCTAATCTTAAGTTCTTCTCTACAATACTCATAACTTCCTTTAGTCATACATATGTTCAAATCCAATGTTAAAACTACTGTCCATCTCGAATTAGTTGTCGTATGACCTTTTCGAAATCCATGGTTACAACTAAAAGGCGAGCTCTGCGAA